>JAKUCV010004279.1:0-92292 GCA_028386065.3 Turnera subulata
ATTGGTGATGTATCGGCAGGATGCCGGGTTTGATTTGAGGCTTGCTAAGCCGGTTTGACTATGTTGTTATGACATCTCTTTTATTTGAGAATCTTGGATGTTTTTGATATTGATTTTCGTGTCCCGGGTTTCAGAGGTATTTTGGTAATTTCCTTGAGTTTTAGTATTTTATTGTTAAATTGGGACACGGGTGTTTTAGTCAAGGATGCACCTAACTTGACTTGGATTTGCTTCTGAGAACAACAATAAGTCATCCACAAAAAAGAGATGGGAGACTTTAGGACTGCCCATACTCATTGCCATTGGAACCTATTGCCTTCTTCTTACAGCTTATTGAATGAGGTGGCCCAACCTCTCCATACATAAAACAAAGATGTAGGGAGAGAGCGGATCGCCTTGTCGAATTCCTCGAGAAGGGCAAAAAATAGCCCCAGCTGCTCCATTCCAACAAACTTAGAGTCGGGAGGTGGAAATATACTTCATGATGATATGTACCAATGTCGGATCAAGCCCTGCAGCAAGTAGAGTATCCTGGATGAAAAACCATCTCAATCGATCGTAGGCCTTTTCGAGTTCAATTTTAATGGCCATCCACCCAGATTCTCCTTTCTTTCTCTTCATGACTTGCATTGCTTCTTGCGCTACGATGATATTGTCAGAAAATAAACGGCCAGGGACAAAGCTGCTTTGATTTTCTGCAACCAGCCCAGGAAGTAGGGGTTTCAATCTGTTTACAATGATCTTCGTCACAACTTTGTAAACTACGTTACAAAGACCAATTGGCCAGAACTGGGTGATCTTCTCTGGTTTGTCCAGTTTCGGCAACAAGACAATTAGTGTGCTATTCAGGCACTCATCCCAGTACCCATCTTCAAAGATAGACTTCACTAATTCCACAACCTTAGGCCCTACTACCTCCCAATGGGTTTGGTAAAATAAAGCATGCAGGCCGTCCGGGCCAGGTGCTTTAAGTGGGCTTAACTGAAACATGCATTCCTTGACTTCTTCCGAAGACACATCCCTTGCCAGTGTTAAGACATCCTCCTGTTTGGGTTGTGGGCAGTCATTTTGAATTGGAAACATGGCCCAGGAAGGATATTCCTCATGAAACAGTTGCTGAAAGTAACTGGAAGCCAACCGTCTCAAATCCCCTTCGTCGGTGACCCAACGACCATTATCATCTTTTAATGCTTCTACTCTACTCTGCTTCCTGTGGATGATAGTGGAGGTGTGAAAAAATGAAGTGTTTCTATCACCCTCTTGTACCCATTGGTTGCGGGACTTTTGCTTCCAAAAAATTTCCTCCTGAAATAAGACTCCATCCAATTCAGATCTCAATTCAACCTCAAGGTTAGAGAGGAAACAGGATGGTCTCCTTTCCAAATATTTCTGGATTCCTGCAATTCTTGCTAAAAGCCTCCTCTTCTTCATATGAATATTTCCAAACACATCTTTGTTCCATCTCTTGGCCGCCATTGTAAAGTTCTGCACAGCGTCATGGAGTTCTAGAGAACTGTTCCAGTTATCCGCAACAAACTTTGGGAAATCAGGATTTATGAGCCATGCCGCCTGAAATCTGAATGGGTGGTTCTCCACTGGGGGCGGTCTAGCTCCATTACAAACCAAAACAAGGCAGTGATCAGATCCTACCCTGGGAAGATGAAAGACTAGGGCTTCAGCAAACCTGGTTCTCAATGCACTGTTACATAAAAACCTGTCTAGCCTAGCACTGTGGTTGCCACTTTTCCAGGTAAAACTACTACCTACGAATCCCATATCCAAAAGGTTAGTTTTTGCAAGACAATCGACAAATAGAGCATTGGTCTGCCCAGGTCTTCCAAACCGAGTTATTCTTTCAGACCCCTCCAAAATTGCATTAAATTCCCCCGCCACTAGCCATGGTTCGTTAACTGTGGCTGCTAACGCTTCAAGGTTTCTCTATAAATACCTCTTCCATCCTTCTTGTGGGCTGTCATAAACAGTAGAGAACAAGAAAGAAGAGTGCATGCCGTCAATTCTGACATGCATGAGTTGTGGATGATTAAATAAAACCGTGACTTTTACCCGAGCCTCGTCCCAGATCAACCAAATTCCTCCAGCAAAACCCCTTGCTTCTATTCGGTGAGAGTGAGGAATTCTTAGCTTTCGAATAACTTGGTCTGCTCTGCTGCCACTAATCCTTGGTTCAAAAATCGCCATCACCTCTAGGTTGTGCTCTCTTCGAAACTGTCTACACAATCTAACAAACTTCCTCTTGCTAGCTCCCTGGCAATTCCACGCTATTATTGGTATCATAAAAACGATGGGTAGGATTGCCAAAAACTGGCCGAGTTCAATTGTTCGAATAAAATTGGACTCCCTCCTAGGAAGATTGCTCTACTTCCATTAAGTTGGAACCCTGCAAGCTCATCGCATTTTGGCTTCTTTGAGGAGGCCCTGCACTTGTAACAGTCGTTGACATCCTCTGTTCCACGGTAGCTGGGGCTGTACGATCTTCATCCTTCTCATTCCCCACAGGGTCGGGTGGTTTGGAGGGTTGGGGTGGATGGGATGGTAAGATTGGAATAAGGGGGATATGGGGGAGATTGGAGTCTGTAGCATTTTGTGAGTAGACGAGTTTATGAAAAGACTCATCAAGTGCAATGGCAGAATGTTCAGGTCTGGAAGGGGAGGCGGCTGATGGGTTAGTGCGAATTATAACCTTGGGTGGGGCGATATTAGAACTTTTTAGGATAGCTGGGTTGGTCGATGGTGAGGGACTAGTGGATGGCTTAGGGGAAATGATAGTGGCCTGTGTGGTCTGGTTAGATATGTCTTTTAACGGGTTTCTCTTAGTGTAAGACTTGGGTTGGGTATGATTTTGTTTATAGATTTTACCTATTTTGTTGGAAGATGGAGGTTTACTAGGGTGAGTACCAGTGGAGGGCTTTGATTGAATTCTGGATGTCGAAGCATGACTCACAGAGGAGGGGTTAGACCGGGTAGTTTCCGTTGGCTCCCACAGGCGAGAGTCAGTTTCAGAATCCAAGGATTGAAACCGGTTACCAGTTGCTGTTGTACTAATAAGGGTTGGGCGATTTGCCTGTACAGTCGGTTCAGGCGGTTTCTTGTTCGGCTTTCGGGGCCGTTTGGCAACCACCATCCATTCTCCCACCCCTTCCTCCTTTCGCTGGGGGGTCGGGATCGTTGGTTGGGGGGACTGGGTTCCAGGACCAAGTGACGTTGGGACTGGCGAAGGAACAGCTGGTCACTGCCGTCACCAACTCTACCAGCCTTGTTATAAGAGCAGAGGGTGGTAGAGTGACCATATCGGCCGCATGCGAAGCAGATTTGTGAGATTCCCTCGTAGACAACTTTGAAGGGCTCCCCATCCAGTTTGACCTTCCCTTTAAGCGGCTTGGATAAATCCACTGCCACAGCCACCTTTGCGAATTTAGCTCGCGTTTGGCTCTCCGTTTTGATATCAATTCTGATTGTAGACCCGATTCGGTTACCCAGCGTTCTCAGCACCTGTGTATGATATTTATCCACTGGGACACCAGGAAAACAGACCCAAACTACAGCTTTATCAATCCTACCAGTTTCAGCTCTAAACTCTCGACTCCTTAGTTGCACACACAAGGCATGCCCATAGATTGCCCAAGGTCTCCCAATTAAAGCATGCATGTAGTCCCGACTATCAGAGAATCTGACAATATAAAAGTTACCTTCCAAGTGGATGATGCGGAGAGGCCCAGATGGTTTCCACATTGTTTGGAGCTTTGATTGAAGTGCTCTGTAACCAATCTCACGGCCGAGTAGCTTGACTATAACTGCGCTTTCCCATGGCTTCTCTAGACGCTTCTTGAATGCCTCCGAGAGCACCATATTATCCTCATCTTCATCTTCTACCACTATGATGTCCCCTTCTTCATAAATTGGTTCTTCATCAAACACCCAAGGGGTGTCCTCCTCCACAAGAGTTCCGCCACCAGCTAGCTTGTCTTTATAAGACACCCTTTGCTCTTCCATGGTTGCATCACGGATCTGGGGCCCTGGGTCATGGATTTCTTCGTTTTCTTTCAATCTCACCTTATTGGCACTATTCTCCCTTTCATCAAGTAGAGCAGTTTCATTAGTAGCTTCCGGAGCCTGTGTTTGACTGTTTGAGGCAGACATGAAGGACTTTTTTTTTTAATTTTAAAACAAACGATACAGGGGTGTTTCTAGAGAGAAGCGAGAGCCTCTCACTCTAAAACCAAAATATTTTTTGCTTAGGCATTTCTTCAATATAACTATTGTGTAAGTAATTTGGTTTTAGAAACTCCTTTGTTGTTCTCACCAAAAAAAAAAAGAAACTCCTTCGATCTTAACTGAACGACACGTACACAGAGATCATAGGAGATGATGAGAATGAGACCAAGAATGGAAAATAATTCTGTGCACAAACTACAAAGTAATTATTATGGACTTCCTCTCGCCACTTCTACTCATTTAATTTGTTAACTAATTTTTTTTGCACATGCATCGCACGTGGCATAGTATTATGGCTCACTTGCTTTGCAAAAATTCCAAATAATATATAAACTTCATCATTTTATACAAAAATATTGATGTAATTAATTTCATTTTAAGTGGTTGTCACTTATTTTAACCAGATACACAGCTGATATAAGGATAGTATTTGATAAAATCTTATATACATATATACACATGATATAATATAATCTTTTTAGTTTTTATACCAGATAATATAATCTTTTCTGTAGAAATAATGATCAATCATCAGAGGAAAGTGGTTGGCAAAACCTGTGAGTTCCGGATTTTGTATAATATTCATTTGTCTTATCTAAAATAACTTGTTAAATATTATCGGACAAAAACATATTTTTTAAAAAAAAAAGGAAAAGAAGAGAGTTACCAGGTGGAATACAATGATGATCAATTTTCCAGGATTTCTACTTCAATTTCCCAAGAGCTCTGAGCACGAATGAGAAAAAAGTGTGTATTGATCACTTGGGGAATTAATTAGCAGGGTACACTTTTATTTATAATAGTGATATAACAATAGTTTTTGGTATTTGCCGTCATTGAGAAGAGTGGAATCTGAATGAAAATTGATTCTATTTGTCGTCATTGAGAACCGTCAATTGTATCCGAATTACAATTGTATTCGGATTTACAATCAGTATTTGGCACGAATGAAAAAAAAAAGAGTGTATTAATTAGCAGGGTACACTTTTATAGTATAGATAATATAATAATATAGATATAACAATAGTTTTTGGTATTTATCGCCATTGAGAAGAGTGGAATCCGAATGAAAATTGAATTCTATTTGCCGTCATTGAGAACCGTCAATTGTATCTGAATAATTGTATTCGGATTTACAATCAGTATTTGGCACGAATGAAAAAAAAAAGTGTATTAATTAGCAGGGTACACTTTTATAGTATAGATAATATAATAATATAGATATAACAGTTATTTTTGGTATTTACCATCATTGAGAAGAGTAGAATTCGATTTTCAAACAATTTGTCTTCATTAAGAAAAGTTTTTAAAATGACTATTATGCTTTTAATTACAGTAGTAATCAGAAGGGTATTTTGGTATTTTAATTTCATAAGTTTGGGACTATAGATTAATAATTTCACACCATTATCTTTTATTGACGAGGTATATATTCTTTAGTCGCAAGAATTTTGGTCACATAATGATAAAACAACTTTATGACCAAGTATATATATTCATATATAAGATTAACATAAAGACTTTGGACACATATACCACCGTAGAGAAAAAAAATGTTACCGCAATGCAATTGCCATTAATTCTCAGTTTTTGCAACCTAATGTGGATTTAGATTTAAATTGGGGCCGTACGATTATAATCATTAGATTTGGATCTCCTATGATCGCTTTGTACTTGTTGTTCAAGTAAGAAAAAAGGAGTTTCTAAAAGCGGATTAATTATTTTCTTTTTTCTTTTGGTAGTAAATTATTTCCTTATTAATATGTGCTTTTAACACTCTCTTATTCTCAATTTTTTTTATTTTGAGATTTAATTTAAGTGGAAAGTTAACTTAATTTGGTCCATCTTTTGTAACAAACTAATTTGGTCCATCAAAGAGCCCAATCGAGATCAGATTTTGAGGAATTACCTTTGATTGCGAAGTCAAATATTCTGTTTGTTCTACTTTCATCAAATTACAAACACATCGTATATAAAATTGATGAGGGCCCAAATCTTACTCGATTATATCATAACCATATATATTAGTAGTTCACTAAAAAAAGCCCTAGCAGTTCAAGAGGAGTCATTTTTTATTTTATAAAGAAACATTCTCTCTCCCAGTTCTACTTACACCTCATAACTCCCATTTCCCGTTCCACTACCATGTCTGCTTTACGTCGAATACTATTCACCGTCAAATCTACCCGCACGGCGGCTCCTCCACGCTCCTCCTTCATGCACCAAAGCCACGCCTCCTTCCACGGAGCAGCCGGAGGTTTCATCGGAGGATCTCTCGGAACCAATCCTAGAGTCTCCGCTTGCGGAGCCGCCGGTGGTGGAATCCTCCTCGGAGCTGCTCGGCGCTACCTCGGCGTTGGCGCCCGTCGTTTCTTAAACAACGGCGTAGGACGTCGTCCCGGAGCACGTAACTTCTGCAGCGGCGGCGGCGGAACCGCTGCTTCAGCTTCTGGAAAAGCCTCGTCATATCACTATGCGCGGGGCTACTTAGACTGCCTGTGCAGGAGGGGCAGCATGATGGAAGGGATGTGGGACGCTTTCGCGGGATTGGCTTTGGTTGGATGCACAACTGCTGGAGTAGTATTGGTTGCTCATGCTGCTGCCGAAGCTGTTGCTCCTGCTGTTGCTGTTGCTCTGCTACCGGAAATGCTAGCTTGTATGACCGCGTACTTATTTCTTGCATCTCTTGCGTCCATTTGTCTTGCCGTTTCCATTTGGCTTTGCGTTTCCTCTCTTTCTCTCCTCTAGTCAAACAGATCACCAATGTTTCTTTTTGTTTAGATGGGATTAGATAGGGAGAATATGCTTAAGCTTCTTTGTTTTAGAGCAGTTCTTATTTTGGGAAGTTACTTTCTACTATACATATGGTGTGGATGTTGGAATTGTATATGAACGGGAACGATTCCATTCAAGTATGGCTTAATTTCTTGTATATGGTCGTTGTATATTTAACCTAATTCCCAGGATTGGATTCGTGTTTTTTTTTTTTTTCTTGCTAGGGTTTCCAGAACAGACTAATGCCCTAATCAGCTAGGGTTACTTTTCGATTATGTTCTGAGCAAATAATTTATGTTGTTGTACTTAAACAATCAAACTTTAAGATGATCATTGGAAGGACTTATTTCTCAAGGCAAGAACAGCTCAGGCCCATTAATGGACTGGGCTTGCAGAGGATATTAGTGTGGCATTTACCTGGCCAGGCCCAACTCGCTGGCGTCCGTTCGTCGTAACCCAAAGTCAAAAGCTGGAAAAGTTTAATGGTTATATTATGATTCTATATTTGTAAATTGCAATGGCAAGTTGATGAGCAAGATCATTTTTGTGTCAACTATGGTTGTTGCTGTTGGTTGAGTATCACATATCTTTGTATCCGCCGTAAATATCTCCATTTTTCAAGTGATTAATGCATTATTAAAATAAAAGCTATGATGATTATGACCATTGGAAGAATCGATCTCACATGATTTCACCTGCCATTGTACGTCACCCAGGGAGGGATCATAAATTAATGATGCGACCATAGGCTTTGAGTGGTTTTCAAGCCATCTGTCTCTTGAAATTACACGAATTAAGAGTAATATGCATGTGCCCACAAGCTTGCTTTTTTTAAAAAAAAAAGATTGGTAATGATATATATCATGGAGCATCGGCGTCTACCTCAGATGTTGTCCAATCTCCCATCGGACCTGTCCCCCCCTCAGTCCTTTCCCCTGCCATGTATCCCGTTGTCTCCAACAATTTCAACCATCTAGCCCCGCCCCGACCCCGCAGAAGTCAGAATCACACGGCAGTAGTCCTTACAGAAGACTGCCACCGCTTGATTTTCTCCCTCGATGCATCCAGTTCCGGTATGCTATGGATCGACCGCCTGATATTTCTCATCCTCGCTGACCGGTCACGTTCCTGTGTTTATACTTTCAGTATTTACCGTGGTTTTTCCAGCAGTCCATGTTGTTTCTTCCTGTCCATTTTGTCTGGGATTCTAATCCCTCGTCATGTATTAGTTTTACTATGATTATCATGCCTCTTGTATAAGATAGAAGTCGACTTGAGCTACCGACTTCTAATTATGTACTGAGCTCACGTTTATTTTTAATATACTTCCCGGTTTCGACCAAAAAAAACAATGCAATGATTATAAGGAACTAAAAACCATGGTATCCCATAGGCAGTGCCATGGTGGCCCAGTGGCAAGGCCTTCAACCTGCCATCTCTAAGACTCGGGTTCGAGTCCCGGCGCTTCCAGTCAAGCCCCATAGTGTGATGCGGCCGAATATGGCCTTCCACACGGTGGGGTGCTGGCCGTTGAGCCCGGTGACTCCCCGATATTATGACGCGTAGCAGGTAAGGGTGTCCGCTGGTGCCTCGGTTGGGCGGTCTCTCCTATGAGGAGGGTCTAATGCCAGGATGTAATCGGTATTGACCGGGGCCTGGACCGACGGGGCGATGATGACACCACTGATGCCTTTTTTTTTTCGACAAAAAAAATAGGCAGTGCCCATTTATATTATATTTACTAGTATTAATTTAGTTTTATAAATTAAATTTATTTTTATTTTGATAGTAATATTAATTAATATCCGAATTTTATACCAGATAAATGTAAGTCGAAGTTCATTTTCGTCATATCTAAATGTAAAAATTGATGATGACATAAATATATATTATCAATAATTATATAATTTCTACGAATCATTAGTTTCTAACAGAAAAAATATATAAGCCTACATAGGGTTAATTAGAGAATAAATAAAGACTATAATCTCCATCTCGGAGCGATTGGTCCCAAAAATAAAAATTGTCGGGAAAAGTAATATAAATGATTTCGTTTGTTATTAAGTATACCTATTTTTCTCAAGGTCAATTCATTAATGTAAAGAAAAATATGTCCAAGCGGTCCTGCCTGATGTCAAAATGGGCCAGTGGAGCTTCGAGGAGGTAAACACAATTCTATTTCTATAGGGTAAAAAAAAAAAAAAAAAGGCAGCAGAAGAAGGAAAAGGATAAGAAAACATTTACCTGGTGGGAGAAAACCGAGAAACGGATAATTAATATAACCAGGGAAATAGTAGTAATAGAGGGAGGCTTTAGCCACTTGAGAGAGAGCAGCAAAACTGTGAGGGTAAGCAACCTCGGGTCATAGTCAAAACTTGCACCTCTACCTACAAAAGCACACACAATCACACACTACCAAAAACCCCTTTTCCCTCTCTCTCTCTCTCGTCTCTTCCTCTCTCTCTAGAATTGAAGAACTCGAAGGAGACGATGATGGGAGGTAACAGTAAGATCTCCGCGACGCTCTTTTTGTGTCTTCTCTTCATCTCCTCCGCCCACTCGTTCTATCTACCGGGTGTCGCTCCTCGTGACTTCCAAAAGGTTTAAGCTCTGCTCCTCTCCCTCTCTCTCTCCCTCGCACCGTGACTATGACCCATCGTTCATTTGGAAGTTTTTTTTGGCTGTTTTCGCTTCTGGGTTTTGTTGTTTATGTAGTTTTAGTATGTGGGTGTGCTTCTGTTTGGACCGAGAGAGTTGGATCTAGGGTTTTGATCTGTTTCTTCTTGTTTCTGTTTCTTTTTTAGATCCGTGGGGTTTTGGGTTTTGGTGATTTTTGTGCTTTTGCTGTTGTTGTGGGTCTCCATTTGGCTTGCGAGTATCTGATCAGTTGATGTGAGTTCTCTGGCGAGTTTATTGTCATTCTATGCGAAAGGGAAAAAAGGACTATTGCATGCACTGCAGTGATTGTTTTATGTTGTGCTATCTATATGCCTGAGATAGAGTTAAAATTAAAATTTTAAATTGGAGTATGAAATCGAGGGGAGCTGGAGTTAGTGATTAGTAAATGTTGATGATGGTATTTGAGCTGCTAGTAAGCAGGCTTGAAGGTTTCTTTATAGATGTTGTTTGTCCTGCAACATGATTCACTGTATTCGTGCAATCTATGGCATGCATGAAATGGCGTTTTGCAAACAAGTATGGTATCCTTGGGTGAAATGCTCGTAAGAAGAGCCTTGGTTTGTGCTTTAGTAGGCTGTGAGCAAGATTGTTTTAGAGTAGGAAAACTGTTCGATCTCATTCATGTTCTGTTTCTTTTTGCTTCTTCTGGCCAGGGTGATGTCCTCTCTGTCAAAGTTAACAAATTGTCATCTACGAAGACACAACTTCCATATGACTACTACTACTTAAAGTATTGCAAGCCAAAGAAGATTGTGAACAACGCTGAAAATTTGGGTGAGGTTCTTCGAGGAGACCGCATCGAGAACTCCGTGTATACTGTATGCAGCTGTCAGCTCGCCCCCCTTTTTTTTTTCCTTATCTTAGATAGTTATTGGCTGACTAACTGAAGTGGTATTTGTATCGTTCTTGTTACTGTTGACGCTTCCAGTTCAAAATGATGACGGAGGAGCCATGCAAAATAGCTTGTAAAATGCCACTTGATGCTGAAGCTGCAAAAAATTTCAAGGAGAAAATTGATGATGAATATAGGGTCAACATGTAAGTTGCCTACAGGCTCATCATTTGTTTCTTTTTTTCATAGTTATGTTTGCAGTATCTGTAGCTTTATGCTCTCAGAGTGCATGGCCTTTCTATGATTTTCTTGTTTTCTGTAGGATTATTTTGTAGCTCTCTGTTGTATGCCATTTTCCATTTTGTTTGTCAATTTATGCTTATGCAGTTATTGATTGTGCAGGATCTTAGATAACCTTCCAGTTGCTGTTCTTAGACAAAGGAGGGATGGCAGTCAGTCCACAACCTATGAACATGGTTTCCGTGTTGGGTTCAAAGGAAATTATGCAGGGGTATGATGTAGAATTTTTTTTTCTACCATGATTATGTACTTATGTTTATGTTTATTGAAGCATTTGTTTGTTGAACAGAGTAAAGAGGAGAAGTACTTCATCAATAACCACTTGAGCTTTAGGGTTATGTACCACAAGGATACTGAGGCAGAAACTGCTCGAATTGTTGGGTTTGAGGTTACTCCAAACAGGTTTTGTACTGTCTCTTTATGCTTCTTTTGTTTTCAATTGATTGCTTCAAGCTGTTGAGAATATGGGAAGAGGAGCATTAGTGAATATATAATTACGGAAGTACTGAAACTTTATGCTTAGCTGAGCATGCATGCATGAAGCTTGCTTCTCCTGCTCATAGCCATTTTGATAGGTAATCTTTATTAATTAAGTTTCCTTAAGGAGTGTTATAAGGTGTAAGAGATTATTATTGCAACCTTATTTACTTGTTATTTATGTGTATCTGGCTTGTTTACAATTGACATTCTTATAATAATTATATTATGATCACCTTTTTTTCAGAGAAGTTGCTTATGGTTTTCCATTCATGCTAGAATTGTAACATGCTTGTTGGTTCCACTTTTTCTGTTGCATATCGCTCTAGTTGATTTTTATTGTTTTCTCATTCAATGTATGCAAACAGTATTAATCACGAGTACAAGGAATGGGATGAGAATGATCCTCAGGTAACAACGTGCAACAAAGACAGCAAAAAGTTAATCCAAGGTAGCACTGTTCCACAAGAAGTTGATGCGGGAAAAGATGTTGTGTTCACTTATGATGTTACCTTCAAGGTTATTTGCCAGCAACTCTTTGTTCTTTTTCTACTAGTGTGATTTTTGCTTTACAAGTTTCCTTAATCTTTGGCCTTCTTGCAGGAAAGTGACATTAAATGGGCATCTCGTTGGGACACGTACCTCCTCATGAATGATGATCAGATCCACTGGTTCTCTATCATAAACTCACTGATGATTGTCCTGTTCCTTTCTGGCATGGTGGCCATGATCATGATGAGAACCCTTTATAGAGATATTGCAAATTATAATCAGTTGGAAACCCAAGACGAGGCACAGGAGGAAACAGGCTGGAAACTTGTCCATGGAGACGTATTTAGGGCACCTGTCAATGCTGGGTTACTCTCAGTTTATGTCGGTACCGGTGTCCAACTCTTTGCAATGACTCTTGTGACAATGATTTTTGCGTTGCTGGGTTTCTTATCTCCTTCCAACAGAGGTGGCCTCATGACTGCCATGGTTTTCTTGTGGGTATTTATGGGCATATTAGCTGGTTATTCTTCAGCCCGTTTGTACAAAATGTTCAAAGGCACGGAGTGGAAGAGGAATACCCTGAAAACTGCGTTCATGTTTCCTGGTATTCTTTTTGCCATCTTCTTTGTTCTTAATACTCTAATTTGGGGGGAGCAATCCTCAGGGGCTGTGCCTTTTGGGACAATGTTTGCTCTTGTTTGCTTATGGTTTGGTATTTCTGTCCCCTTGGTCTTTGTGGGAAGTTACTTGGGTTTCAAAAAGGCTGCTATTGAAGACCCTGTTAAGACCAACAAAATTCCTAGGCAAGTACCTGAACAGGCTTGGTACATGCAACCAGTCTTCTCTATACTCATTGGTGGCATTCTTCCATTTGGTGCTGTTTTTATTGAGCTCTTCTTCATCCTGACATCAATTTGGTTGAACCAGTTCTACTACATCTTTGGCTTCCTCTTCATAGTGTTTGTTATACTTCTGATCACTTGTGCGGAGATCACGATCGTGCTTTGCTATTTCCAGTTATGTAGTGAAGACTACCACTGGTGGTGGAGATCCTATCTGACGGCTGGCTCCTCTGCTTTATACCTTTTCCTATACTCTGTTTTCTACTTTTTCACCAAGTTGGAAATCACAAAGTTGGTTTCGGGCATCCTCTACTTCGGGTACATGGTAATTATCTCGTATGCTTTCTTTGTGTTGACGGGAACGATTGGGTTCTATGCATGCTTCTGGTTTGTCCGAAAGATCTACTCCTCAGTCAAAATTGATTGATCTGGATACTTAAGTGGGGAACAAGGACTATCGGCTTCTGGTCTCTGAAGAAGTGAATCTCAACTCTGAAGGGTCTGGATTTTGTTAGCATTTCTTGGCCAGTGCTTTATACCGATTATGCTAGGAAGATTTTGAGAGCCTGGTCTAGCCAGAAGCTTTTCTTTTGTCGACAGTTGAGTAGTGTTTGGAATAGTAATTCCCTCACGCTTGTGAAAATATATAGACTATTTTAGTGCATGCATGACGTTTTCAGCAGTGGGCTAAATGTGACTACCGTGTAACAGAATGCCACTTCACTTTGAGCTAATCATTCATCTTTTTTAATGCTTTGTTCATTAGATTTCCGTTTATTTAAGGCATATTTAGCATCTGGACGTCAGTTAGACGGGCAATAAAGAATACTACCCCCAGAAATTTCATTTGCCTGCTCCACTCTAAAATTGCAATTAAAATTTGGCTTGCGTCAGAGTACTTGAGTTCTAGATTTGAATTGTGATTAGATTTTTGGCTCGAATAAATAGTGGATGCAGGTCGCAACTCACAAGTTCGATTATTCAAAAAGTGGATTTGCATTGGATCTTGTTATCGGTAATTACTATCAGTATCCAAATAGCAGGTAAATTTTGGATATAATACGATGCAAGGCTCTGTCAACTCGATTTCAATTTTCAAGAGGCAGTAAGCAATGAGGAAATTGCTGCATATTAACTAAATTGGCTAAACAGTCGCCTATTATATAAATCATTCTAGTAGATATGGCCGCAGAAGCTATTCAGATATCAAGGATGAAAAGGCTTTATCTCCAACGGAGCCCCGTTCTCCCGAGAATTCGCATTGATTAAAGTTTTGAACTTTAAGCAAGTTCTGGATAAATTTTATTGGGTCAATTCTAGATTATGCACGACAGAACACGTTCATTTTAATGCGCGGCACATAAATTGGTCTTTTTCGCCAAAAAAAGAAAAAAAAAGGATGAGTAAAGCAAAGGGTAAGAGGAAAAAGAAAACATAGGTTAAAATCCTAATTCCACATAGCTCATTGCATGAAGAACAATCACTGTATGCTAAAATCTGTTGAGAACCAAAATTTGAGAACAATCAGAATCAGGATTAGCAAACTTCCCTGTGACAATCAAGAAATATGCATAGTTTTCATCACAGGTAGCAAAAAAATCCTGCGACTGGTGGGTAGGATATACATTCTACAGAAATGAAAATCCAGTGAGCACAGTCAGCAAAAAAGTCAAGCAGCATCAGCTTGAGCATGTCCGCGATTTCCCATGTTTCTGCCTGTATATGGTAATGGAGAATGGAGTTAGCAATAGAGACCCGAAATAGACATTGAACAATTAGCACAGCGAATTTGATACTGTTGCTAACTTACCAAAATGCATCCTTTTTTTCCTGTGCCAAGAGCTCCTCAAAGGATATATCAGAAAATTCTGTATCTTTTTTACTCTCTAGCAGCTCTCCCGACTTGGCCTTTAATTCAGCGCAGTCACTGATTTCAAGAATCTAATGAAAGGTGGAAACTCAAGTCAGAAAACTTAGACTGTCTGATTTCCTTTTATGAGACATTGTTTGTATTAAAAGTTTGATCATGCTGTTCCACTTACAGAAGGTTAGTTTATATGTTTCTGAGTTTCTCATGTTGGGGACATTAATAGAGTAGAGAAAGAAAGAGACAACATCTAAATTTTTGTAAATGGTTCAAGTTAGAATTTCAGTATCAATTTGTTGTTTTCCAATAAATGTATTCCAAAACAATTTCGTCATCTGAAGTTGGAGCAGCAGAACGTTTTTACAGTCTCAACGTTCTAATACAAGGACTCGATGTTTACCTGCTTGTATGCCGGTGAGAGCTTAAGTTGTTCTTGTAGCCAATTGTAAACAAACGCATCCTCCTCTAATCTCTTTTGCTCTAGTTCTAGCTTGTATATCTGAAGACAGAAAAGCATTAATACAAAGCCAAGTAGTTGGCATCCTTTAATTCGTTAAACAATCCAGAGTCACCAAAATTAACTCATTGCTCACCTGCTGACGGTAACGATCAACGGAAGACCTGTCTGCCTTCAACAGAAGAACCTTTGTTATTGTGAACTTACGTTTGATTACCTCAGATCTGAATTTAAAAGCAAAATATTTTGCGATTAGTGATACATGTGGGCAAGATGCAAGTAGGCAACACTATTCTGTATAAAGGTCAATTCAACCTAACATCTTTTTGCTTCAATGACAAAAATTCTGGTCACATCATTCTTTAAAAGGACCATACTGATACTGTTAGCTGTCCCAAAAGTAGGAAAAGAATAAACAATTTCAACCATAACTTAACGCGTCAGGCAATCATAGAAGAGATCAATTGTTTCCAGCCATTTTGTTATGGCAGAAGTCAACCATTTGCCATAAATATTGTGCAAGCTAAGCAGTCAACTTTTAAACCAGTTTGAAGAAACAAATTCCCAGGGAACTTGAATCTCCTAAGGCTCATCATGTCACCCAAAACAAGCCAACTTTTTGAAAAATGCATTTCTGGCAAATATAATCAAACAAGCCACTAGGCAGCTACCACTAACAGAGAAAAATACAAATTGCTCAGCTGCAAACCACTGTATAAGCCATATAAATTTCATTCGATGCCTCTTCCCTGAATTTATTACAACATAGAACTATCGATAACCCATTGACTGCTGAAACTTATTGGTTTTAAGTAGCTCTCAGAACTTGAACCTCCACACAGAGCAAGGCTAGTACCAATGCAGTGGAAGGATCTAAAATATCTATTCCAACAGCCAAGCATGAGTATCCTGTGTGGTTTGGAGCTCTACCAAAAAAGAAGAGAAGAAAAACGAGGTCACAACAACAAACGCATCAGCAATTGTCAACTTTTGCGGCCGTGGTCATAACCTACTACCACATTGAGGATAATGATTGCACTTTCCTCTTTTTTACCTTTATTCTCACAACTCTAACAGATCAAACTATGCTGCAATAACAATCTCCATAAAAAAAAGTGCACGCCTAGGGCCCTAACCAAGGAATAAGCAAAGAACTCCCTCACGGAAGACACAATGCAAGTGCCTTCCCAACTTTCCTTTTCCCTATAATGCAAGGAAATTTCCACACATAGTGAAACGAAAGAGAAACAAAAGCATCCCGAATTTTCCCTTCTTATCGATTAGATAGATATTATTTAAAATTAACATCATGAGCCAACTCGAAACAGTAAATATCCATACAAAAAAAAAAAACAAGTACCACTGAAATAATAATGAAAAAAACTACCATTAATAACAACAACCCACTCAAACGTTAAGAAATCTGAAATTTCCAGGGCAGGGAGTGTAAGATGAAAAACCTGAGTAAGTGTCAATCCCTTGCTTTCATTGCACTTCACAAGCTGATCATACTGTTGCTTGATTTTCCTCTGAGTAGCACTACTCGTTGAGGTAAACGGATAACGACACACCAAATCCGGCTTGACCCGGTCCCCTTCCAAACCCGACCCGCCACGCTCTCCTCTCTCCCCATTATCCTTCTCTCCGCCGCCGCCGCCGCCACCGACATTTTCTTCTTCACCCTTCAAGCTCAGTCTTTTCTTCTTGCCCTTCTTCTTCTTCTTCTTCACCACCCTCAAGGAATCCCCTCCGCCGGCGGACCCGTCTCTCACACCGTCGACACCGCCCGACCCGGCACCGTCGGGGCCATTTCCGAACAGAGTCTTCCAATTGGGAGAATCAGAGGGGAGGATGTCGAGGAGGAGCGAACGGGTCAAGTGGGTCGGGTCATCTAGGCCGCCGCCGCCAGTGTTGTTAGCTCCTCCTCCACCATTGATTAGTTTCGACAAATGCTGGGTTATAACAGACGGGTCGGGTACTGCGGGCTGTTGTTCTTGTTGTCTTTTATTAAGCTGGAAGAAGTTTTTGGCGAGGAAGAAGAGACAGAGAGAGAAGGAAAGAGTTAAGGCAAAGAAGAAGGAAGAGAGGAAAGCGAGAGAAGAATAAGAAAACATTGGGTGGTGTTTTGTTGGTTTAAGGTTGTTGTAGGAGATTTGAGTGAACTGAACAAATATAAAAGATTGAAACTTTCTATGTAGTTTAGAGAGATGAGATTTTGATGAAGTTAAGGCTTATCACCGCCGCCATTGAAACGCGTCATCAGATTATGCAAGGTAAAAGAAACGTACACACAGGAAACAAAAGATTAGATTTTGTGCACTTTTTTTTTTTTTGAATTTTACTGACATATATATTTGCACTGTTATTTTTTAACCCTTTTTAAGTGAGAATGGTTTGTGTGTGATATATATTCTTAATCCTAGGAAGCCGCTAATGTTTTGTCATGTACTAGGTTGGTTCCATTTTGTGACTTCTCTTCAAATGTAGTAACAATGATGATGATAAAGATAAAAAATAACAACAAAAAAATATAAATCTGTTGTGGGGTGTTCTTTGGGCTTGATATCTGGCCTTTTATGGTTTAGACAAACTTGGATGGAAAAAAAAATTGTTCTTTGTCTATAAAGCTTACAAACTGGAGATTTTATTCCGCCAATGCCAGTGAATCAGGCAATGTTTAATGGAATACAAGGCCCTACTTTGTTCTTTTATCAAATAATAAGGCCCTACTGAGATCTTCTGCGTATTGTATTATTTGAACGAGGACTTACAGAAGTTTTTGGTAGGCTGTGTATACATGGAAAACTTTTCCAGATTTTAGTAGTAACTTTCTTTCCTTTAGTACTGAACTATTGACCATGATCTTGTGATTTAAGTGATTTAAATTCAAATATGTTGTCAATGGAGGGGTAAAGTAAAGTTGATTCTTATGAACAAAAAGGTTAGGAAAGTAAGAGAACAACAAACAAATTAGCATAATGAGCCTCATTTTCTTCTCTGCAGAGATTTTGAAGTTTAGGGTAATAAACGGGCAAACGGAGTGACCTTATTATCACTTTTAAATTTATCACGAGCCACATGTGTAGGTTATTTATTGTTTTACGAACATGGCGCGTCTTGAGCTTTATTTTTTGTAATGGAGACTTTGGCGTTAAGATTCCCTGTAGCCATGTGTAGATTATATATGTCACGTTCCACTGAGATCTTGACGCGTCAGCTGATAATGTAACAACCCGATAATACGGGGGGTGAACACTGGGCTGAGATAAGGGCTCCCTGGGCCGACTCATGACTAAACTGTAAAGTACATCTGGAATTGGGCTTTTATTTTACTGATAATAACCAACGCCTGGGCTTGGCCCGCACGGAAATGGAGGCCCATTTCCTTGAGATAATGTGGTTTTTAAGGCCTGGGTCGAAAACAATGCATTCCTGGAAACACAATACTCAAAAACATTGAAACAAGGAAACAAATATTTGAGGTTCAAAAATGGAACCTGAATAATCAACATAGTATTATTTTTCTCGCAAGGAACATAACAATGAAGAATTGCATTCCCATGAGTAGTTTACACAGACACAGAAAAAGAGATAGTATTAAATTACAGGAAACGAGAGGCTTTCCATAGTACATTTAGACTACTACACATCTGCACATGGACTCTGCTAGTTCTTTTTCATCTCAATGTGCAGCTACCAAATCCAGCCCTTTACTTATCTGCAGGACACAGACAATAAACTGGCTAATATATATATATATATATACACCGCAAATCATTTTCTTAAAAAAGTAAAAGGCCTTTCAACCGGAAGGCGTGCTGCATATATCTGTACAACTTCACCCCGAATCGAAGGCCGGAACAAGAACTGGTGCTGGTCCATGAAGAGTAGGAGTTTAATATCTTCCTGAAAAATAATGTACTTGGGTTATGCTCAACTTGAGCACAAGAAAAAACCAAAATGAGAATCTTTTATGTGCTTTGGTTATTTGCAGGTCATCAGCTGCAAATGGCCTCCACGGCTAGCTTCTTCATCACACTGGGGCATGGATCTCCCCCAAACATTTCAGGCGCTACAGTCACTGAGCATGAGTTCTGCCCAACACAGATCTGCAAGTATACAGGCAACCAAGAAAAGAGAACAATTGAGAGTATCAGTACATGGAGAATGGGATAACCAGTAGTACCACAAGTGTAGTTGACCACAAGATGCAACTTTCAATGTTCTTCGGTTTGATTGCTCGGTTCAGAAACATCAAGAAAAGAAAGCACTACATACCCTGTTAAAGGCATCATAAGAGTGGAAGGCATGGCAGCTTCCTTGCCTGTAGCTTCCACAAACTCCTTCTGGTGTTCCAAAGCTAGCAAACTTAATTGATGAGATTTTCTGACCAGGGCCACATGACAAATGAGCCTTAGGCCTCAGCGGTTTATCAACTTTACCAGACGCTTGCATCAGATAATTCATCAAATTTGGTTGCCACTCGTAGATATCCGCACATACACTGTCTACCTCTCTTCTAACTAAAGAGATCCCATTAGGGTCTCCACCCCATTCTTCAAAAACAACCAGCAAGTTCCCTGCCGGGTGCAGCCACGAACGGGGGACATGATACCTGAAATATTATGATTCATTTGTTAGTCTTTTCATGGATGCCAACTATGCATCCAACATGACTATATGCACTTTCTTTCTTACCATCTTTGAGATGCCTCTCCACAATTGCTGGCACATTTCTTCTCATTGTATGTTCCCATATAACTACATTCACCACAAGTACCAGAGGCCTTATAAGCAGGCCAGTAACGTCCAACACTCTGTCCATTTATCCAGATTTGGCCTTTACCCATGCTGCCCATGTCCAAAGCTAGTGGAGAATTACCAGCTGGAGCGTTGAAAGTAGTCTGGAAACAGAAAAAGGATGTTAATCTTACAGTTTAGCACACTAGGGCAGAACTGCCTAAAGAGATATAAGATACTCACTTTATACCACATGAGTGGCTGCCTTTGGGACACTATAGCTCCCTGAGCCCACTCGACAGATGTACTACCAGTGAGTGAATGAAGACTTAACGCTTCTCCTTTGAGACCAACCTGATAGGCAAAATCAAGTAACTCAATGATTCTCTATATACTGGAGAGATGAGACAGAGGATATAGGAATTGCCAGAAGAATAACCTTGTAGGACCACTTCTGCCAGGACAAGTCCCTTCGCCCTGCATTCAGACCATTCAATGTCACTGGGCCGAGAACACCAGCATTCCATGTCTCAAAGTGTGGACCAACATTCTGTTACAAAATCACAAGCAGCAGCCCGAATAGAGTTAGACAAGAACCTCCAATTCTGACTATCAATAAAGCATCATGTACTAAGCTGTGAATAGAGAAAGAGAACCAACCGGAAGGCCAACAGCAATGCTAAGAAGAGCAATCCTGTTTATGCCAGCTCTCAGCTTCACACCTTGACTAAAAGTCAGCTTCGGGAAGTCTAAACTTCCGTAAGCAGTCCCTGCTCAGGATTAAGACAATTTGTGCTTAGGAAATATGGCATGACCAGGAAGCAAATAGACGAAACCAGTTATGTTAAACTTGGACATGAAAGCTGAAAATATCGGCCTACCTGATAGTTGACCATTGACGAAAACATGCAAGGCATGGCCAGCTGATAATACTGTGAGAACAGGATAACTTCCACCCCTCAAAAAGCGTTCGTTGGAATCAATGTGAACACTGGACACATAAAAAAAATGGTAAGAGCACTATAATTCTACCACCAGAACCTATTTTGATACATTTTCACAGGAACCAAATTCAGGAAAAGAATATGGACGAGTTAGGGAACTACTTACTCTGTCATGTACCATAAATAATCTGACATATCCCTAGTTGTGTTTATCTGCTCCAGCAATCCAGTCATAGTAAATGTGTTGTCACCACTACTGAAGGCAGACTCTTCTGTATAAGCCTGCCAAGAGAATCCTCCATGCATAGGAGCACGAACCATCTTCATCTGTGCACTCTGAGCACCCACCTGAATTGGAATTTTGTTTCAAGCATCAAAATTTGTCCATCTAGCTATTGTAATGTAATGAAAACAACATAATCAAGGGAAGAATTAGTGTTTTCTGGCAGACTAACTATAACAACAGAAGATCAAGTAAGATACTACAAAATGTAGAGGCTTTTTCACCATTCCCAAAAAAAAAAACTTACCCTTGCAGTGTTATAGACAGTATTCTTGCAGTCTGGAAGAATGCTAATGGACCAAGGAGGCAAGTTATAATGCTGATTGCCAAAAGCCACTTTTGCAAATGACCTCTGATTGTAATTTGCAAGGAATGCAGCACAACCCCCGGCCTTATATTTGAATACGTGAGCCTGTATATTGATAACAAAACAAAGGGTTAAGGTTAACATTCATACTGACATGAAGAGAACAATGTTTTTCTTTGAAAGGGGGCGACTTTGACCTCTTGATAATTCCCAAGAGGCACAACATTTGGATTTCCATTTACTAAAGCTGGTTCACAAAGCTTTATTGCCCTATGCAAATCTTTCAAATGGCCCCATTTAGGCTGTCTCAGTAGTCCTACATCAAGAAGAAAGGAATATGTTAGGTTGACGAAGACAATGCAAACAATCTATGGCAAGGCATAATTTAAAGGGAAGCTTAGAAGTACTATTCAAGGAGATTTTTATAAATTTTATCTTATAGAGGGGAAGAAGACGAGTTTAAATAGCTTTTTTATTTCAAGAATAGTTACTAGATTAACATTGTACTGATCAAATAAATAAAAGAACCAATGGTAATGACTATCATTAGTTCATTGACAAATCCCTAACCAACGAAGTCTTGTTTTAACGAAGCAGAGGACCCACAATATCATGGAATATGTAACATCCAAAACTTTTTCAATTGGGGTTAAGAGTCTTTGAGCCATCAAATCCCTCATGAGGTGAAAATGACATCTACTCCTAACATTTACACAGGATAATTAGAAAACTCCAATAAAAAAATCATTGTACAAAAACCATATCCTTATTGTATCTCAAGCCTCTAATTTTAGGATTATTTGAGGTTTTTTAAAAAGAACAGAGAGACGATAGAAGCCGCCAATTTCATAGCATATATTTTACTGATTACAAAAGCCAAAGAAAGTATAAACTGCTGTTGCAGCAGCTTGCTTTAGAGTGAAGGAAAGGTGGCAGCAGCAGCACTCAACAATCATTGTGGAAGATAGCTTTAGTAAGCATACCTTCTCTCAAAGTGAATGCCAAAAATCACACGAAATATTAAGAATCAGAGAAACACAAGACAAAAGACGGATAACAACACATTCAGGTGGAAGTTAGGCAAACATTAACATACTAATTGTTCACCCTTACCGTATTCATCAAGAGGAGCATCATAGTCATAACTTGTAGCAATGAAAGGACCGCCAGCAGTTCGGCCAAAATTTGTTCCTCCATGATACTAAAACACAAGAATAAAAGCATCTTAAGCTTGCATTCAATTCTGAAGCACCACTGACTTGGGAATTACAGGAAAAGATGGTTTACCATATAGTAATTCATGAATGACCCTCCCTTCTGAATAAACCTTGCAACTGAAAATGCCATGTCTTCTGCTGGACGGTGAGGAACTGGACCACCAAATTGGGTAAACCTGTGAGCCAAGAAACAAAGAAGAACGTTTGATCAACTAGGTAACTTGGTTATTGATTGAAGGGTTGGCAGAGAGGGATGCCAATGGCAAGAAGCAAGCAAGTTACCAGCCAGTCCAGGCTTCAGTCCACATCTTGGGTTTGTAAGCCTTGTTTGGGGAGAAGTAATCGCAGTAGAAACCGTTGCAGGTGTTAATCTGTTGACAAAAGTTACAGCTTCAAAAACTAGTAGGCACTCAAAAATATTTCTTTAAAAAAATTCTGGACAGAATAACTACATGATTAAGACCTATACGATTTCACGACATGCAAAGTTCAGCTTGAATGTTTCAAACCACGAAGCAAGAAATACAAAACCTTTTTTGGTATTTCCAAGGAAAAGAGAAAGTAGAAGTGATGTTTATGAATGTTCTATATGTGGAGATTGAAATGGAAGCTAATGGTCATCAATCGATCACTACAAAACTGTGGCAGACCTGAGAGAGATATTCAAAAGAAAAGAAAACGACACTGCAACTGATGGGACTGAGAAAACTCGGGCTGAGCCATGTGCAATGAGGAATAATTATTCATTTCATCCATGACTAACAAAAGGGACAGTGTACTGTTAGCCAGCAACCCCACTAAAGAATTTGAAGGACACATAACATGAGGACCATTAAAGAATTTGGTATAGAACGTGACAAGAAAAAGGTTAAAAGAGATGGCAAAAAAGGCAAAGAAAGATCAGCCAATTACTTACAATAGGATCTGGAGCATCATCTTGCTTACACATGACCCATGGGACACCAGTGCCGAGACCAACAGCCATCTTGGCTGCCCAGTTGGTGTAAGCTTTACCAGGTGCACCAATTTCGTATTCCATGGGGCCATATTCGTTCTCAATCTGTCAAAGATATTGATAGGAGCAAGAAAGAAAGAAACTTTGTTTAGTAACTACCTTGTACCATCGAGTGAAGTGGGACTTAAAAATAGGTGCGTTTGGAAATCTAAACAGCTGCTTATGTTTTTAATAGTAATTTGGGTACCTGTGATAAGATAATTGGTCCACCTTGAGACTCAAACAACCTCTCTGCTTTCATCATATTCACTATCTTTGTAGTGAATTTTTGCATTTGAGCCTTCATTTAAGCAAATTTGAAACCCAAGTTAGTCCAAAAAGTAAATCAATCAAATCGTAAAACAGGAGAAGCAAAAAAACATCAAAATTCCCTCACCTTGAACGGACCATTATCAGTTCTGAATTCGATGCCTGGTATATATTTGAGCCAAACTGGGAATCCCCTGGATATCAAAAAGAAGATTTTGGCAACATTTTAAGAACCTGGTAGCAAACTGAGGTACTCTCCCATTTGGAAAGAAAATACAGGAAAAGAGCTTGGACTTAGAGGTGTTCATGTATTACCCAAAGTTCCACTCAGCACAGACATAAGGTCCAATCCTGAGATGAACATAAAGTCCAGCTTGATGAATCAGCTTGATAAACTTGACCAGATCATAGTTCCCTTCAAAATAATACTGACAGCAGCCAGAGAAACAGCAAGTAAAAAATCAGGATCCTCTCCTCATCAACTGAAAAGAAAGCCTAAAGAATCAAAACAGAGAAAAAAAGAAGCTCATGTCGCCATTTACTTTTCCAGGAGAAGGTTCATGCCCATTCCAAAAAACATAAGTTTGAATCACATCCAGTCCTCCTTCTTTTGCCTTTTCTATAAGATCCGGCCACATCTGCCATATAACCACCAAAAGGACCATGTATTAAAACCCAAAAGAGCTCTATACAAAACATGCAAAAAAGTACAAGCTGAGCAAATTTTTTACTTCACATTGAAGAAGAAGCTTGAAGAATGCCAATTTTTTTTTAAAAAAAAACAAATGACAAACTTTTGGTTAAAAAAATAAATAGATACAGGAAGCTAGCTGCATTTGGAAAAAAGTACCTCAGGGGAGCTTCTTGGGTAATGAATGGATCCAGAAATAAGGATCCTCCTCTGGCCATTAATGGTGATAGCCTTAGAGTCATAAGACACCGAAGCAGTAACAGAACAGGCCCAGCAACTCAAAAACATGAACAGCAAAAGAGCCACTCCCTCATTATTATTCCACATTGTAGCCTTCTTCAAGGCCATGACCAATGAGCAAAAGAATATGAAAGAATAACACCCTCCAAAGAAAAATACCCTCTTTTAGGCACCCCTCCCCCCTTTATTCTTTCTTTCTCTCTGAGCACAACTTTATTCTATGCTTCTTTCTTTTATCCCAGCTAGCTCTGGTGTGGTGTGTGAAAAGAAGAAAACAGAGAGAGAGAGAGAAAGAGAAGCAAAGTGTAGGGGGGAAACAGCTGGTTGTGTCTTTCTCTTGTCTAATGAGGCCTTCAAATAAAACCAGAGAGACACATAACAACAGATAGATAGATAGAGAGATAGACTAGATATGGAGTTTCAGTTGCTTCACTTACAACATGTGTGTGTATGTATGTGTGTGTGTTTGGAGTTTGGTTTTTTTAGTAATGTTGGATTTGTGTGTGGGTTTGTGGCATAAAAGTGAAGTGCTTTGCAGCTGCTTTTAAACACACAGGAGTGTAGGGTTTGTAAGAAAAGGTAGGGCCAAGGCCAACCCTCAAAGCCTTTGGGACCCGCACTTTTGGACTTACTTGTATTGACGCGGAACTCCATCCAATGAATTTTTCCCTCTTTCTTTTTTCCAGTTTTTTAATGATTTTTTTTTGGGTCTGAATAAATATTAAGTAAAATAAGGGGGTTGAGTGTAAAGGTCTGTTTGGATGGTTGTCAAAGATGTTCCAATTTTTACTTGGGTGTTTTTTTCCCTGGGCTCTAGAAACGCACAAAGATTCTTTGCACAATCCCAATACGGCCGGTTCCTAGCTACTTTATTAATTGCTCAGTAATAAAAACTCTAAAATCTTGTGTCTGAAAATTCCATGCCCACGCGCAACGCTTTCGCGCGTGAATAAATCTATTATTTTATGACAAAAGACGCGCAGGGTAATAATCTCTGGTTAATCTACATGGGAAGTGCTCGTGCAGCAGGATATGGTAATAAAAACAGAAGTTCGTTGTCTTATTATGCTTTGTCTAAAAAGAGTAAAGAAGTAAATCAGTTTTCACTTTTGAGGCCGGGGTTAAATGGTCCATGTTCACTAGAAAAGGTTAAAGAGAATCTAGTATTGTGTGCGCGTCCTCTTTTGGTAATTACTCCTACCAACATTAAAACATTTATGGAGACTGTTAATACTTATAATGAACTTTATGACTGACGATGGGCAATCTAACAGCACTTACTGCATCTGTTTTTTTTTTTTTTCTACTTCTTTTTTAACCAAGAAAAATGTTTTCCATTCATTTATTATAGCAGAATGAGCATGAGAAAGTTCCTTTGAAGGCAGTGGTCGGTTTGAGGCTTGAGATTTGTTTCTTTATGAACAATTCAACATTAGTACCCTTGTTGCTCATTTATTATCATGCTGTACATATTCGCATAACCAAACTTTTTTTTTTTTTTTGATTGTGTGATTTGTTATTGTCATGGATGCTTGGAGACCTATCCATCTTATAATCAATCTGCATATTCAGCATACTTCACCATCAATTATTCACCATCAATTGGTTATACGTCCACCTGACAACGCATTGGACTGAAAATGGGAGGGATTTTATGTTAAGACGATGGAAAGAAACACAAAGAACGTCAATTAGTTAATTAATCAGGACAAGGGTTCGACTTATCCATCAACAGTAGTTACCAATGAGTTCCGTCAGGATTCAGTGGCATAGCCAAACAAAAAAATAAATTTAAAATTAATAGCTATAGAGTGAGACCTGTGATTTTATGAATAAATTTTCTTTACGAAAAAATAGTCGATGTAAGTCGGCCCCAAAAAAAATTAAAATTAGGGGCAAAATTTACTTGGCTGATTTGAACCCTTGATAATGAAACTTCTATAGCTATAACTTGACCCACTTTTTTGTTTTCGAAACTTTCGTTATAGAGTATTACTTAATTTTTTAGTTAAATTATAATGTGATAAAATTTTATGAAGTAATGCTTCTTTGACTGATACGAGGCGCAGGCCGCCTCCGATACTTCTGCTTAATTTGTACTCGAATACCATTACCTCATCAAAGGATAAAATAACCTTCATATATGCGGATTAATTGGTTTAGCAAGAGTACTGTACAGCATATATGTGAACTGTAATGATATTAGGTAAGGGAAGATATTGAAATCTCAATGATTTCAATAGCTAATGGTTAATTTGTTCTCTTTTCAAATCACGCAATAATATATCAACCACTATCTATTTGCCCGATGATAAAAAAAAAGCGAACTAAAATCCTCCAAAGAGAATAAAATTTAAATGTTGTAAAGATAATTATAAGGACTAAGGAGAATATTAATAATTTGCTCGCAAGCTGAAGTAATTGTTGACCATAGAATGGATGTGCACACATTATTATTTAAATAAATTGCTATTCTGCATTTCTAAATAATGCATATGTTTGGCGTTGCCATCTAGAAATATAACGAACACGAAGGAACCTTTCTGTTTCAGATAATAGAGACGGAATATAGATGGTTTGCTTGCCGGGCAAAGAAAGTGAAATAATAAAGAGCAAAAAGGATAAGACTTTATTATATATAGTACTGGGCGTTTGGTTAGCATTCCTGTCACAGGTTTTAATTATAAACTAAGCAATGGAAATCAAAACCTTTCGCTCACTCCTCCGCCACTTAAACCACGCATGATTACCAACACCAACCCTCTTCGTTTCTCCAATATTTTTCTAACACCAAATCATGATCTCTATATAAACAAGTTATAATTAGAAGGGGAAAATTTGCACCCCTGTGTTTGAATATTCCGTTCCATAATTGAATTAACGAACATGGATATCTCACTTTGACATCTTTAATTCTCTCTTAATTACAGTTAGGTGGACATGCTCAATTTTTCTTTGTGCATAAAAAAACTTTTGGATTATTGGTGTGTTGGGACCATAAATATTGGTATATTTGTTAGTTGTTGAGGGAGGGATTTTATCAGACTTAAAATAAGAAATTATACGGACGCGTTTTGCATTTCGATAATTAAAAAAAAAATCGTAAGTACCTAATATTTCATTCAATTATTGCTCTTAATTTCCTCCTAGAGTCACGGTATGTATATATATAGGAAATGAAATTAAAATATATAGGGGCAGAGATCGTGAGCATTTAATATATGCTTGATCGATCATCCTATTACAAGGAAGAATCGATCGAGGGCCCTAACTCGTATATACAAACAAAAAAATCAAAAGCTTTATACAATACCATTGTATGAGATTTTGAAGCATAAAAAAGAATGTGAAATAAAGTGGAAACATGGAATACAAATCTTGCAAGGAAGACCTTAAAATAACAATCCACATCATGATAACCTCTCATAATCCCCAACAAACGTTTGCGTGGTTGTTATTTCCATTTGTCAAAATGCAAGACTATGGAAAACCCCCCGCATTATAGTAGCTATCAAACATTATCCATAAAAAAAAAAAAAAGTTTCGGGTACATATCTTTTTTTCTTCGCCCTCTTCGACAGATATGCATATAAAAATCGTTTTCCAGATATCCATCAGATGCTACCTTTCAATTTTCTGTAGCTTCCGTGTAATGTGAGACTTTTGTTGTATGGGATTAATAAAGTTTCTTTCCAGGGTTAGTTAAAGAAAATTTCCTTGGCGGGAATATTTTGCTATCACTTTCAGTTTCAGGATTCTCTCGATGGTGAATGGATCCATAAAGTTGTTACCATAGTGGTGCTTTTTAAACTGTGAGGATAACACCACTGATCCTAAGATATTTTTCAATATAGAATAATTCCACCTGAGTCTTGTCTGTACGTTTTGCCGCGGTAATGGGGGTTATGATACTCAAAATCTGCCCCAATTTAACTAAAATATAAATATTAGATGCAGAATGCATATTCTTTTCTCTGTTAATTTTTTTCATTTGATATATAAAGCTTTATTTTGATCATTTCAAAACCTTTATACACAGAAAGATTTAAACTCAACCATGTTTAAGCACAACTAAATCACTTATATATTCAAACCAACTCCACATGACTGTTTCTTTTCCTTTTTTTTTAATTTCTTATTCGGTATTCGGATGCGACCTGGATCACGTACCTGATTTCCATAGATAACTCTTCAAATGATGATTTTCAGAATACACGAGGAAAAGTGATACCTCATCTAAGCCAAACCAACCTTAACACTTTTTTTTTTTTAACACCAAAGTTTACCAGTTGGACCAAGAGGACTCAGTTTCTTTTTCTAAACTAGCTACAAATACGAATTCAAATGCGTCTGCAAAAGCTAAAAACTCATTATGTTCAGTAAAAGTAGAAAAAGAAACTATTCATGAACATTTAGCTACCAAGAAGGATTTGAGATTTACCATTAATTTAATGCTACATTATCTTCCCGCCATGGATTGGGCTCCTCTCCAGTTGGGCATCCTCTTAAGTCAATTTCAACCATTAGATTAAATCTAATGGTTCTTAACTATTTTATAAGATATCTTTTCAACACCGCATTCATTTTTCTTCTTTATTTTAATCGATGACATAAACAAAATAACTCATTTAATTTTTTTCTTTTTTCACACATACTTTTTACACTCTTATTTTTTGTTTTCAACCATAAATACTGGATTTGCAAATATTTTCTATATTCTTCTTTTAACCTTACTGCAAATATGATATTTATTTTCCTTCATAGTTTGAAAACAAGAAACAAGAGAGTAAAAGAAAGTTCTATTGAATGATCAACTAGTTTTTTAAGTTTATTGCAAATCCACTATTCATGGTATTTTTTTATTTTCCTTCATAGGTTGAAGACAAAAAAAATAATAGAGTAAAAAGCATGTGTGAAAAAAGAAAAAAATTAAATGAGTTGTTTTGTTTATGTCATTGGTTAAAGGAAAAAAACAAAAAATAAATAAGAAAAATAAATACAGTATTGGAAAGATATCTTATAAAATAATTAATTAATCTAATGATTGAAATTGACTTAATAGAATGTCTCATGTTACCCCAACTGGAGAGGACCCCAATCCCTTTAAAATTAAAAGGTTGTTTTCTCTCTTCTCTGCCTGGGTTTGCGTGGCGTGAAGCATTCATTTTGTAACCAGACCACTAACCAGCTACATTACACAAAAAAGACCAAACCAACAACAACGCATATCGATGATAGAAAGCATCAGGTTTTCGAAATTTGAGCACACCTGTTTCTGCTGTTGAAAATGAGTCTGTTCTTCAACTCCACGGGTCCTCCTTGTTCATCGTGGAACGTGGAAAAAGTAAAATAAAAAAAAAAAAACAGTTTTGACCTTCACCCTCCGCGCGTAAGAATCAAACCTTTTTGTTTCACGTGAAAAGCCCCTCAGCTAGTTTTTCTCGTCGGGAAAGCCCAGCTAGTTTTTTTCACGTCCGATATGGCCCTATTATTCTAGATTTACATTTGATTATGGTGGGTGAGTATTTTGATAAAAATTTTAACATATACTTAAACTTAAACTCAAAAAACTCAAAATCTCGTTTAAAGGAAATCAAATCACTTACGATTAAAACATTGACAGAAGCCCGAACTAGTTTACACAAAATAATTAAAAGAATAGTGCGGTAATTTGGAAAACAAAGTTGATTTATGATTCGCCCACAAGTTTTTCTTTTTGTTTGTCGAAGCCAATAAGTTATCTAGTAATAATTTTTCTATCGGTCAAATTTTGGTGGTGGAGATAATGTTTATAATATTTATGAAATGAACAATTCTATTTAATTCCAAGTATGTTTTTGTTTCTTAAATCCCGCAGCTTGATCCCTTGTTTCTTGTTAAGGCGACAATACCTTTCGGATTACAAGCCAACAATAGTTTTTCAAAAAGTCAAGTACCATCCATTCATCTCTGACAATTTTCTATTTTGTACTATGGTTTGACCACAACTTCTTCATATCGGATATACATATATCATCTAATTAATTAGCCCTTCATCATCATCCAAAGCTGGAAAATTATGTAGACTTCTTTTGAAAAAATCTTTTAAGCAGACACGACGTATGAACAATGGAAAATTAGTTCAGGCACATAATTTGAGTTGTTAATTTTCTTAATCAGATGCTTCGATAAGGTCAATGCTAGTATTCCATTGCATTCATTCCCTTATCATGTTTTTGAACAACCATTGCACTGCTACACACAAAAAAAAAATTAATGGTCTACGGTACTATCATCAGCTTCAAATGTTTTTAAAGGGTCAGTAATAACTAGGTAATTTATGGAGTTACTTGGAGGAATCACAATTTGACGAGTAGAATTAGTGTCCAGCTAGCTATGTCGAATCCATCACTGGGTGATTTATAGCTGTGTCATGTGCGACCTTGGATGCAAGTGGACCACGCTTTCGGTAGCTCATTCGAGCCCACTTATCATCAAATCACCACCGTCACGAGACAAAATTTTTCTTCTATAATAACATAGTTCCATAAAGCCACGGCCAGCACATATTTTTTTTCGTCAAAACCATAATGGCATGCTTGATTATACCACAAACACAACCTTATTCACAATTTTTGAAATTTTGTATCATTAGAAATCTCGTGCATGCCAAGCATGTGAACGCTTGTTTAGTTGGGATTTCTAAATTGTCAAATCACGTACGTGCCAGAAACTATAGGAGTGGCTAATTGAGTATTTGTCTTTTGATTTAATAATTCAGATCGTGTCGAGGAGTGGATAAGAGACAAAAAGGAATATTGACATAAATTTGGCATAATAACAAATTAAGGGGTTCTTACGAGTTTTTAACGGGAAAAAATTGCAGTCGAGCATTATTAATTAATTGCATGATGAGGAAGGAAGAAAGGCAAGAATAATTTTCTTTTGATTCTATATTTTTGGAAATTACATAAATATATATTGACAACTAAACAACAGAGGAAGTGGTAACGTTGAGGTAAAGGATGACGCAACTTGTCTAGAAGGAGAGGTCAGTCTCACTCCTAATCAATTCATTATGTAGTAGTAGGGCGTCGTTGAAAATATTTCATCAGTACATGACCGTGATCACAATAACTATTTAACATATGAATTGTTAAACTTCCCTTTCAGTTTGTGACTATTATCACATCAAATTGCTTCTTTCTTTTTTGTGCTATACTTTGTTTACCTCACGCATGCATGGATGTGTTTTAGCTGATTATGATGGTCACGATTCTTTCACAACTAAAAGTCTAAAGCTACCCATCAAAAATTAACAACCCCCTATTTAACCAAAAGGAGAAGAAGAACAATTTTTTTTTTCTAAAAAAAGAGAGAACGAAAAAACCTCCCATTTTAAATTTGGCAATTGGCCATGTACTTCTTTATTCTACATAGTTCCCTCAATGGGTGGTAACTAAAATGGTTGACTCAATATCGTTTTCATGCATCAATAATTACTCCATGGCAGTTGACTGTTGGATGTAGGGATGGCAATTTTTCGGGTCTACCCGATACCCACTCGAAACCCGCTTTTATGGGTAGGGTATTACCCGACTTTGACCGGATAAAAAGAGGATAGGGTATTACCCAGACTCGAGTTGACCGGATCCGGGTAGGGTCTGGGTCTGTGTAAGGGTCTAGGTTTTACCCTACCCGTTAGACCCTATCCATTATAATATTTTAAAATCTATAAGCGTAATATAAAAATCAACTTGAGTTTTTTTCTTTTGCTCCTTTAATTCTTTTCCACTCACCTCCTCTTCTTTTTCTATTGAAATTTCGTTCACCTCCTCTTTTGTCTATTGAAATTTTGTGCTCTACAATCCTAAACTAAATTATGTTATTATAATTTTTCTTTGTCTTTAAAGGAACAATAATTTATAATTATCCTACAATTGTTTATGATAATAATATGGAAAAAGAAAATAAGCATTCAATATTAATTTATATTTTTAACTTATTATAAGATTTTTATTTTTATATTATTTAATAATATTAACTTTTTTTTAGAAAAATATATGTTGCTCTTGGTAGAGAAGAGGATGGAGATTAAGAAAAAAAAATTATTTGGATTTTAAGTTGAGAAAAGTTACAAGCTACTTTAAATTTTTGGACTTCTTATTATTTTTAAAATTTTTATACCTGAACTTGGAACATATTTCATGAATGCTAGTTTAATAATTGTAGGATTTTGTTTAATTAGAACTTGATTTTTACTTAGCGGGTATAGCCGGTATACCCTTACCCAGACCCGTATTACCCGGTTGGGCAAAAAAATTAAAATTTACCCTACCCGATTCATAATTAGTCCATTCTTACCCTACCCGATTTGATTAAGGGTCCGGGTCTGGGTCTTGCTTACCCTACCTGACCCTACCCGATTGCCATCTCTAGTTGGATGGTCGTCTTCCCATTTTTCTAAAGAGGAAAATCCTATATACGGACACGAAGAAGAGGGTTTTTTGGAACCGTCGGTGAATAAAATATAAAAGGTTTAAGATCATTTACGGCCTAATTTTTTTTAATTCTCTTGTTGCTGACGTTCGTGTGTAAGATTAAACTAAATTCGGGAAATATTCTTCTCCCTAAAAATTGAAAGGAACATCAATCTAACTTGCTGACAATTTAGCACTATATTGAATCGTCATCTTAACAAACTATCTATGCAACATTTGGCAAACCCTCGTAGAATATGTTTCATAAAGAAATAGACTAGATATATTAAAGATTGGTTTGTACTTGCTTTTTATGCACGAAGAAGGATAAAAATCATACCACGTCGTTCGTGGGTGTCGTCCTTTCTTGGGCTTCTACTAATTAATTGCTAGCTTAACCACCCACTTTTGAATTAGAAGTGAAAATTGAACCATTAGTTTGCTCAAGCCCATCATGAACTCATCAATAATTAAACAATAGTGACACCTTCATGTATTTGACAATTGCAAGATGTGAAGAAAAACCCAACAAAAATTCCATGCATTCTTTAGAAGGAGACAGGTAATTAACATCGAACTTTGTCTTATAGTGGAACGGGGAAGTACTTTTCCTCACTTTTTGCACCTAATAATCTAAACTTATCTTGGCCTGCAGTGATTTCATGTGAAACCAAATTCAATGCCTTTCAATTTTGTAATGATATTGAGACATGGATATAAAAGTTTACCTTCATGAATGCAACTTACAATTTTTAATTCATCTCTTGTCCAAATCAACTTTCACTTTCATAATTTATATTTGATCAGGAACTCTTGTAAGCTGTAAATTAAATTACCTTCTCTTGACTCGTGTCATGGTCATCGATGCAGGTAATGGGTGGGTGTGGCCGCAACAAAATCAATGAAATTAAGTAAATGCCTGTCGTTTTCCAAAGGGGAAAAAAAGGACTATATATCCAAAATTAATACCTCTTTTTGGATGCTCACAAGTATTTCTGTAATATTAGTATGTACAAAAATTGTTCGCGTAATTAGCCATTAAGAGAGAAGAAAAATGAAAAGCAAATTCAGATTCGAATTTTAAGAATTAGAGAAATTTAGTTATTGAACACTCTTGGTTGTTAAAATGGAGAGGAGAGTGGTGTTTTCTGTCAATTTTTCTTTAAAGAAAAAAGATTTCAAGCTCTCTTTGCACAAGAGAACAGAACTTTCTGGGTGGCTAATTAACTCTCTCCATCTCCTGGATCTGGTAATGGCCACAGAAAGCACCAAAAGTGGAAACCCATAACCTTTTCTTTTGACCAACAAGGCAACAATGAAGAAGTAAGTGGTATACCACGGCCTTATACCAGGAAAAAAGAAAACCATAAAGTATCAAATAAATGCTCCTCAGGAGGTGTCAAACTTGGGGACTATGTACAGTTTCAGCAAGTACATAGTGCCCTTAACTCCAGGCCATCAAGTTCCACATGGCACTGACAATTTTCTGTTTCCCAAAAAAAGCTTACACCAGTAAATAATCGCCTCTGCCTTCCTTTTAACCATTATCCATCAAGGCCTGGGTAAAGCTAGCCTCTGCCTGTCAAATGGGTCACAGATTCTGGGACATCATTTACCTGTAAGCTGTGATGCTTGTGTAACTCGTGGGTCGGTGTGTTTTTACTGTTTCTTACATTCCAGCTGGTTTGCACAAAATCTTGTACCAAGTTGTAAGTAAAACTCTTTGTCGGCCCCATGGACTGCCTGGGCCCTCTATGTTGAACTCAACTCACAATAAAAACTCTACTCTAACCCTTCTGGGCCCAATCTTGTTGTAAATGGGTTTCATAAAATCATCTATAAGAATTAACCTCAACAAATTTATACGAAGAAGGTGTGTTGGTTTGTTATTTTACAAACCTTAATTCTAAATTTGTAATACTCAGGTCACCAAAGTTCACTGGAATCACACACACACACACACCTAGAGACATTATGGGATTAAAATTTTTACAAGAACAGAAAATCCAAACATGCCAAACCATGCTGCTGATCAAACTCCTGCCGTCTTTGAAGATTGTAGGCCAATGGAGATGAGGATAACACGTCAGGAAGAGTAGTAGGACTACGTGGCAATGGGAAGAAGATGAGGCAGACACATCAGCAAAAAAGTGCAAAGAAAGAACAACAACATAGGCACATGATCCATTGCAACAGTTAATGTGATGTTACTACAAGAAATTGGAGTTATGGATTAGCCCCAAAGAGTGATGAAGAAACTGGAACCTACCTTATTTGGATGAGTTCGCCACATACACACACCACTGTTTTGGCTAGCCACGCCTGTCAACGTCTTTCCTATATATTTTTTCTTTTGCCCTCATTTATTTAGTGCATTTTGCGTGGGCCAAGAATTTGGTAGGCCCATTTTTTCCCATTTACAACAGTAAAGTTGCTTGATTTTTATTTCTATTGAGGTTTGAAAGGGGAAAAATTGTGGTCCATAAAGGGAAAGTGTAGGACGGATTAGTTAGGGAGTTGGGTACTCACCATTACTACTCTCAGTCCTTCATTCCAATTGTAATGGATGGACATTTCAAGTAGTAGTAGGCCCATTTTGGTTCTCATTTTTGCCTAAGTCCATATGGATATTGCTATAAAGACTTCAAGATATTAGCCCCTAAAAACTGATGACCACTAAAGTTTTAGCTGCCCTACGCTGGGGCAGTTCCTGTGGATAAATCACCCTTCACAAGATGTATAAATTATAATAACACTAGATTTTAACACCAACTGAGATTATTTGGCGCTTTTAGAATTTGTTACAATCTCTCGATTTGCAGAAGAAATGCCGGTGTTTGAACGTCTATTTCCTTTGATAAAAATAGTAAATCTATCTCTTTCAGATGTAGATTACGCCCTGAATTATTGAAGGTACTAAAATAGAAACTAATATCAACTTTTTTTTGACCACCAAACTAATATCTACAGAATTTAAATGTTTAAATATCTTATTCTTAGAGACTCACTCACTATATTTACATACCCGAGGTGGGTTGAATCTGGATTAGTCTGTGCAAAGCTCCGAACTGGATGGGAAACCAAAAATATCTTATTCCTTGAAACTCGTGAGGTCATGGTCTCGACAATATTTATTTACTAATGTTGTCAACAAATTGTTTAGTTTAAGAGTTCAATTCTTTTGTACTAATCGGGTTTTACACGACAATTGGATGACCACAAACAAGTATTGCATCACGGCCCAACTATAAAGTAAAAAAGAAATTAATGATTGGCGAAAATTTTATAGTACTGCGAGAAAATAACATTATGTGATTAAGACTCTCTTTAAGTGCTTTTGAACTTATCTTAACATTATGTGTCACACATTTTTCTTAGGATAATGTGGGGGCATTAAGGGACAAATATATATTACAAAGCATGAAGGGAAAGGGACTCGTTTGTGGCTCTTCTTCTTCAGTTTATTTTGCGGACCTCATTTTTCCATGATTTTTTTAGGCAGTCCTTTTCATGCACACAACTTAAAGGGCGAGTGGTCTGCATCCCAAATTATGTTAAATCTAATCCAATTAATCGAGTTTCAAAGTCCTCAAATTTTCAACAACTACTTACATGTAGACGGAAAACGTCTCCGTCTTGGATTTGAAGTTCTACTTGTCGCCCAATTCTTTTTCAATAATTTGATAGCTAATTGCTGTACGATGTTGACAAAATTGCACATAATCTAAAAATTATCCAAAAATGTGAGTTTTGGTTTTTGGAAGAAACCTTTAAGGTTAAGTTAGCGAGAGTAATATCTCTGTATTAGACTAAACCTAGTGGACATAGTTATCTTTATTACAGGCCTGTGATGAAAAGGTGAACCCAGTTAGATAACTAGTACCTCTCGCTTAACAAACTCTAACCAATTCCCAAAAATAGAACCTGGAGTTGTTTTGTGACAATTGTGAAGCTCGAGCTTAACTTAACTCTTGTGTGTCCCATTTGTGTGTTATGTTGGTAAGCATGGGACCAAAACCCATGTTCTACAAGATTGTGCACTTTTTTTGGTCAACATCCAACCATTAGGGACTACATATGGGCTCAACCACTCAAACCCCACAAGTGTAAACATTTCACCCATCCACCCCCGTGATTCTCATCTTGCTTGGGCCTAAACAGTCCAAACAATCAGGATCATGAAAGGTTGCAGGAAATTGAAACTCGAAAATGTGATCACACACTAAGGGAAAGAATTTTTGGTTGTGGTTCTACCTGTTAATAGTATCTACTATAAAAATATCAATCGACCTAGCTATATAGTTTGAGCTTTGATTGATCCACAGAGATTCAGTGTACTTACTCTTGAAGCAAAGAAGATACAATACAAGTACTGCTGCAACCATTTGCCAATGGTCCCATATCCACGTTTGCTACAATTTCTGGCTTTGGAAAAGTAAAGAGTCATTTTCGAGCTTGATAGCTCTGCTGATTCCCTTGTCATAAAAATGAAAGGACCTACATTGTATTAATTATCGTTTTTAACACTTATATTGCGGAATTGATTATGATGGCAAAGGCGCATTTTTATTGGAGATGAGGGTGACACTTCAGCTTATCCATTAGAGGAGGAGGAGGAGGAGGAGGAGACGTATCTTCCTATCACAGAATTCTAGACATGACAAACCTTTATCATTTTATCCCTTTGAACAATATAAAGTCTTTTTCTCCTCTACAAATGCATTGCCAAGTAATGGAGGATAAAAGGATAGGCCTTATCATCCGAGTCATAATCGATAGTTTGTGTGCTTTTCCCCTTTTTCATCAATTTTTAGTAGTCATAATCGATAGTTTCAGCACTTTTCACTATCAAAATTCATTTTAAGCAGTTAGCAGAGGCAGACACTTTGCATGATGATCACGCACAAGCACTAAGTTAACAACAATCAACTTCATAACCACAGTGTAGCTAGCTACTAGCTAGAGAGAAAGGGCCATTCTACTACTTATTAGGGCTGACCCATTTAGGTTATAGAGGTAACAACCGATGAGTGCTTTATCTGATTTGAAAAAGAACCTATTATTATACTTGGTAACCCAAAGTAAATTAGTATATATATACCTGTTGAAAGAAGATTAAAAAAATAGTATAAACTATAAACCAGAGCCACCTCCAGAAGGAGCAAATTAAAGTGTTGATCTGGTTGGACCTACATTATCTGGCAGACAGTCCTCATGTTTGCACTTTTGGTCACGGCATGTACTGCCGTGTAGGGTTTGGTTGCCAGAGATCATATATCCAATTCCCTTCATTTTTTTAAAAAATAATAATAAAAGAAGGGGGAAAAAAGACCATATCCATTTGCCTTGCCTTATCTGGACTGTTCGGTGGTTCACACATTCTGTTTAAGGATGTCTATGGCTGCAATGTGAGACACATGGAGCTCTGCCTCTCAGTACTGCCCCAAACACTTATCCAACAAAAACAATGTATGAATACCCACAGTGCAGCACCAACCTTTTTTCCTTTTGCTTCTAAGAAGTAATAGACGTGGAAAATTGGCAGATTTTTTTTAATACTTACATTGAGAACAATACAACGTGGTTCGCTGCTGTTGTGGTTGTTTTATTTTCTTGTTTCATATAAACAACAGCTAATGATGTTTCACCAATTTTTTTTTGGATTTAAGTAGATAGTTAAACATTTGGTTCACCCCAAGCAAACTCAAAAAAAGCTCCAAAAGCAAAGTAGCAAAACCAAATATGGGACCTAGGCTTCATCCCAATTTCAATACTGGTCATGGGCCTCTTGCCTCTGATGGGATTTTCATGTAATTTCTATTAGTGGGCTCAGTGGGGTATGTACTATTGATGGCTTATAGGCCTGGTTAATGGCTTTGCTTTGGGTCAGTATTGTCAAACTTGACTCTATGTTCGCAGAATCTGCGGCCGCTTGCTTTGACAGAGTGATATTGAAGCTTTCTTTTCTTTAGTGCTATATTTTTCCCCAGCGTTAAATTTTCTTTTGATACTCAATAAATCAATTTTAACTGTCCTAGACATGAATGAATTAGACCCAGTACTCAGTTTCTATATATAAGGATGAATGAATTAGACCCAGTACTCAGTTTCTATATATAAGGCTTTTTTCAAGATGGCCAGCAGCACCATCAGTTTGTGCAATTATTCCTTATGATCAGAACCAGGGCTGCTAAGCATTCAGAGGTTTACCAGGAGATGTCAAGATATAAGCTTATAAATTCAGATCATACTTGGCAAAGAAAACATCAAAATAAAAAGGCTGTATCAATATCTGGAAAAGGATAATTTTATAAATGCTGGAACTTTTTAGAAAGATATATGTTCATCTAAACCCAAAAGGTGCATAGAAAGTGCAGAAAGATCTGTCTCATGTTTATCAGTATATATCAAACGTAAAACCACACTGACGGAGAGGAGATATGATCAGCCAACAGTGTAATTCAAATGGTATATTTGCCAGCAGAGTTGAAGGAGTTGAGAGGTTAACAAGGCGGGCTTCATGGGTGCAAAGAATTGCATGATATAGAAGCACCTTTAGAAGGTGCCGGCTTACATTAATAGCAATAACTCGATAAAGATCCATGCCTCATGTTTATGAGGTACTGTAGGCGAAAAGCTATATGGCTGCCGGGGGCAGATGCGTGCAGTCTGAATGGCAGCATATGGACTGTAGACACAGGTCCTCACACTGCCCATTTTAGATACGAATCATCTCCCTATACAAATCTCAATCCTAATAATTGCCGGGCTATTAATAGTTCTCTCTAGCACTATCAGCCTAGTCTATCCAGTTCACGCCAGCTGCAAAGTATGATAGCAACTCCGCGCTCTCTTAGTCCACAAAACCACAAGCTCCATAGAAACCCCAAGATTGATTCATGCCCACCAACACAAATGATGCTCATATAAGGCCCTCTGGCATTTTTTGGACAAGAACGTACCGGGAGATGTTTCTCATAAATACAATAACATTAAGACATAAGACCCACTGATTCTACTGCTACACCTATGGAGTATTAGTTGGCTTACTCTTTGCTTCATCCAAAATCATCTCCGATGAAGAACCAGTTGAAAATCCCAACTTCAGCATGATTTCTTCCAGACGCTTTGCATTTGTCAGATATAGGTAACCAATCTGTAAGATGTATGATGACAAGATTAAATTCAAGGAAAGACACCAGATGGTTGGTCTCTTGACAGCACCCTACTTTCATCAAAAGATAAGGCCCTAATTAACGAAATTAGATTTGAAAAATGCATGCTATTATCATGTGAAGAAAAAAGTGAAAGTGAGCTAACAAGTGTTTCTAGTGAAGATGCTCTGTTGTAGACTGCTGCTCCAGCACGTCTTGTTGTCCGTGTTTTAGCTGAGCTCTTATTCTTTCCCCACCGAAGGACATCCCTACATTCGAAATGTTCAAATGTCATTGATCAGCAACAAATTTACAGGTTGTAAGTATGCACCACTTGGATTCAGCAGACACAGCAATGAATACCAATTAAATATTATGATGAGCACAATATAACTGCTGGCTCTGAATCAATCGGTTTACGAAACTGATGGTCTTGAGATGTATGCTGCACGTCATGAATGCCACTTTTCCTATAGATTTAATGCACAGAAATTTTGAATGATCTCAGAGTTAGACAGTCAAAGTTCCAAACTAAATGGGTTTTCTGCATTGTAACTCTTTTATCACATCCTTCCATCTCATTCATACTCAGAAACCACTTTAGCTATAGAGGCATGTAACTCTACAGCAACAACATTCCAGACCTTCTCAATTTACATCACCGAGAATTCTGTTTTGCAAGCTTTTGACTTGCAAAACTTCTTGCAGGAGAAAAAAAAAAACTTCAGAGCCATATATATTCAGTAAGAGCACCATCTGGAGAGGATAACCTAGTATTTTTGGCCCAAAACTGATAGCAGCTATTTTCAAGCAACTTTAATAATGTGGCCAGCTTTATTTTCCAAAAGAGAACCCATGCCCTTCAATGCTAGTATATTATAGCATGAAAACCTGTATCCTCCAACCTGAATCGAGGAATTCCTTTCAAACTTCATATCCTATTGGGAACCTAAATGTAAAGCTAAGATGACTTTAAAAAAATAGAGGGCTACTGGCAACATATTAACAGGGGGCTTTTATAAAAAAGGACCAAAAATGATGAGTTGACCAATTTCCTGAAGCCGCTTAATTTTAAACCATAACCTAAACTTCTTATAAAGGATGGGAAACTAATACCCACAAAGGGGGGAAAATCAAGAGTTTATGCATTTCTCTGTCTTGGACAAGACGGCATGGTGAATGACCAAACCAAAGAATGAAGAAAAATGCCAAGAATCACAAATCATCTCACTTACCTTTCTTCTGCTGATAAAACATCATCAGCCCTGAGTTTCTGGAGCAATGCATTCTGAAGGTTGAAAAGGTAGCTATCAGAAATCTAAGGCAGACGGGAAAGTAAATAAGGTTTGAAAATTGAAACAGAAAGACTGGTATATAACAGAAAACATCATACTTGTGCCTCACAGCGCACCACTGCCATTACACGATCATTATATTCCTCAATACTCAAAGGAGGAAACAAAAAGTGCCTGCGAGCATACAACTGCACACGATACAGGAAAAGCCAATAAGGAATGTAGGATACTTAGATAGACAATTGGAAAACAATTACTTTAGAAAAGACAAGGCACAACCACATTCCAGCATCTAGTAGGAATTTGTCAGAAATAAATTACTTTCCAGATCTTTTATTTCACAGAAAGAGGAAATTTTACTGAAACACAGCAATAAGTGAAGCTTGCATACAAGACAAGAAATATATAAAGCCTACACCAAAACAAGGCCATGCAATAATTTTCTTCGCACATGATTAAGAGTTTTAAATACTAAACTGACTGAGAGAAGTATAACAAAGGAAGGCAAAAAAGAAGAAAAATAACATACAAGATGAACGGTTTAATAAGTAAGTTAATGGAGGGAGGTAATCCCTCACACTGAAAAGCCACTGAATTGCCTCCTCCCTCCAGTCCAATCTCCAAAGTGTTTATTGACAACCAAATACTTTAACAGCCACATTGGATTAGATTCAATCGACTATAGCCTCTTTGCAGAACTGCATGAGGCCATCCTACTATATAACTGGTCAGAAAGGTGAAAACTTTCAGAGCTTTGACTCTCATCTCCTTCTCCCTCATCGTATTCCAGCAAGTATAAAGAACTACAAAAAACATTGAAAGAGCAAACAGAAATCGTTGTAACAAGCACGCACCTCAAATATGCTATCACCAATGTAGGCTAAACCCGCCGCATTATAGACAGATCGAGGCTTCTCTACTTTCGGGGGACTTGGCAACCACGTATCATATCCCAAATAAGTTTCATCCAATTTTTCAATAACACCACCTGCACAAGACACCATCAATAATCACTCTCAGTCTAAAACACTCATAAAGAAACATACATTTCCATAAGCACACGCACGCAGGCATTCATATTCGTGAAGCACCCAAATCAAAATATGTTTTTTGTTCGATTACAACAACCTCCGAATGCCGCAAAAAAAAAAAAACCAACCCAGATACCCCTTTCTTCTTTCTCTTCTTCTTTTTCCCTTACAAGTACAAAATTACATGGCAAGGCATAGTAGAACTGTCAGGGACAGAATTCCGCACATTTCTCTTACAGTTCGAACAAATATCCTCAGACACGTACTACATAGGACTCATGAGGCGATGACTGTTGCATTTTGTAAAGAAGAAAGTTTCAGTACGTGGCGGGTACCTTGACGAGCCGTGGCCTTGCGTTTAAGAAGCTCAGAGACAGAGCTCGCGGTTAGAGTGAGAGTTGGTGTCGCTGTTGATGTTGATGTTGTCTTGACGGTTTTAGGTTTGTCCGGGTTTCGGGGAGCGTTGGGATTGTAAGGAAGCCTCTGGATGGTGTCCCATGAAGCTCTCACCCTCAGTGTTGCCGTCGACATTCTTCTTCTCCCTGGGATTTCTGGATAGTGTTTGCTGCTAAAACCTCGAATAAAATATCAGCTTCTCTTTTCCACTTCAAAACTGGTCACGGGCCATTCTTTGGGTAAGAAGCAACAGGCCTCGTATGGGCCCTTTTTCATCCCACTACTAGATTTGGAACGTCCAGCACACAGGCCTTATATCGCTTTGATGGGTACCGCTGTGCTGTGGTGTTTGGGCCTTAGCACGTGCCTGAAAAGGTGGGCCCGTTCAAGCCCACAGCCAAAGAAATTGCACACCTGTCATGATATTTACCATTTTTTCTACAATATGATCTTTACCATTACTTCATACATTAGCGCATGCAATTACGAATTACCACGCCGCCGAATTTTTTTTACCAACGGTTTCCATTTTTATACATGAAAAAAACAACGGTTTCAGTTCTCCGTCCGTTTATAAAACAGAAACTCCCACCGTCGGTAAAACCCTAACCACCGATACAACCACCATTCTGGCCACCACCACCGGCGGCGATAGGAAATAGAAATCTATCTACTGTTATATCAAAGCATATAATCATCCGTAATCACAGTCGTTGACAATCTCACCATCAACATGAGCCGTTACGATAGCCGCTCCGGCGACCCCACCTCATACCGCGACCGGAGAAGGTAACGCCACAGATCACTACCGGTGGCAGTCAGTAGTTAAGCTTGCTTTAGTCTATTCCTCTTCGCTGTTTCGAGTGAATTGCTTCTTCGTCGTATGCTAATTTAGGGTTTCTTAGAGTGGCTCTCCTATTGCTTCTCGAAAAAAAACAGAAAAAGAGTGGCTTTATTTTATTTTATTCAGCTTCTATCTAGGTTCATGTAGGCTCATTTGGTTTAAACGTTTTCTAGGCTCAGTGTTTGTTCATACAGAAATTCGGAAATTTTTGCTTTGATGCTGGTCGTGGTTCTTTTGGTTTCATTGTTACTTCATCTCCGTGAATTTTCTGTTGGTTTAGTGATTCAGGTTTCGGTGGCTCATCGGGCTATGGTGGCTCTTCCCGGTCATCATCGGAGAGGAGGGATTATGAACGGGTTGATTCACCAAGGAAGTCTGATTTGGATGGATTGACCCCTTTTGATAAGAATTTCTATGTGGAATCATCGTCTGTTGCGGCAATGTCTGAGAGGGAGGTTGAGGAGTATAGGCAACGGAGGGAGATTACTGTGGAGGGGCGTGATGTACCAAAACCTGTCAAAACTTTTCGTGACACCGGCTTTCCAGGTACTTTCACGATGAATTTTAAAAACACCCTTCCTTATTGAGTGTATACCTTGTATTTTGTATGCTCATTTTCACGACGGATTCCAATAGCCTTCTTCCTTTAGAATGTCGAGGAGGTTTTTTTTTGTTAATTGTTTTTAGCGATGCTTCAGTCTTAGTGATCACTGAATGACTTGGTGAAGTTTCACTGGCATATTGCTTCAAGTTTCAAATTGCCGTTCTCTAAGAAAGGATTCTGATGCTCTTTTAATTGACAGAAACTAGATGATAGTCACAATGAAGTAGGACAATGATTTGCTGATTTGTCTTGAATTCCCCTGTTTCTCATGATACTTTTCTTTGGTAAGTTACGCATTAACATCATTTCTGTCCAGATTATGTTTTGGAAGAAATCACTAGAGCTGGTTTTGTTGAACCAACGCCTATACAAGCTCAAGGTTGGCCAATGGCTTTGAAGGGACGTGATCTTATTGGTATTGCTGAAACAGGATCAGGCAAGACACTTGCCTACCTGTTGCCTGCAATTGTCCATGTTAATGCACAGCCAATGTTAGGTAAACTTGATTCTTTTACTTTGGAATCTTCTCACTGTTCCTACACATTCTCGATATTGACTGGCTATAAGTTTGTCCTATCTCTCTTTGTTTTCAGCTGCTGGAGATGGCCCGATTGTATTAGTGTTGGCTCCAACTCGAGAACTTGCTGTGCAAATACAACAAGAAGCTGCAAAATTTGGTGCATCGTCAAGGATTAAAAATACATGCATTTATGGTGGGGTTCCAAAGGGACCTCAAGTGCGTGATTTGCAGAAAGGTAGGTGGTGCTTAAGTTGGACGTGACATTGCTTCTGTACTGTATTCTGACTTTCATGAACTGGCTACCCTCTAATCCCTGGTAATTAAGTTTAAGAGAACTTTGCATTTTTCATAACTTTCATGGTGTAGGGTATTTGTGTTCCTTCATGGAGTTATTGAATTTGACAATTGCTGCCATTTACATCCTTTTTGTCCAGGTGTTGAAATTGTTATAGCTACACCGGGAAGGTTGATTGATATGTTGGAATCGCATCATACAAATTTGCGAAGGGTTACTTACCTGGTTTTGGATGAGGCAGATCGGATGCTGGACATGGGGTTTGAGCCTCAGATACGGAAAATTGTTTCTCAGGTTTTTGTCTTTAGCTTATTGTTTCTTCCCAAGGAAAATTATTATCATTTTTCGGAATGCACATCTTTCATTTTTCAAGTTTTTCACATACACTGATTTGTTGGTTCTATTGTTTGACTCCTTGAATAATGTTCATTGAATCTCACCATATGCAGATTCGGCCAGATCGTCAAACTTTGTACTGGAGTGCCACTTGGCCTAAAGAGGTTGAGCAATTGGCAAGGCAGTTTCTTTACAACCCATACAAAGTAAGATGCTAAATAACATTTTGTATTATGTGTAGTGTTTTATGTGTTTCCAATAACAAATTGTTTATTTCCATATTTGAGCTTGGAAATTTTTTCACTTTTTTTTACTTGTTTTCTTTCTGCATTAGGGGGGCTTTTCCTTAATAGAGGTTCTTCCAGTTACTGTTGATGCAGTGTTTTTGAGTTCGATCTTTCCTTGTATCTGCTGCAGGTTGTAATAGGGTCTGCAGATTTAAAAGCTAATCATGCAATCCGCCAGCATGTGGACATTGTGTCCGAGAATCAGAAATATAACAAGTAGGATTTTTTACATTTATAGTTTTAAGTTCCAATGTTACCTCCAGCTGTTTTTTGTGCTATCTTTTCTCTATAGGTTTTCTCTCCATAATTTTGCTTCTTTTTTTTTCCCCTTAACATCTCAGATTGGTGAAGTTGCTAGAGGATATCATGGATGGAAGCCGTATTTTGATTTTTATGGATACCAAAAAAGGTTGTGACCAGATTACACGGCAGCTTCGTATGGATGGTTGGCCTGCTCTCTCGATTCATGGAGACAAAAGTCAAGCAGAAAGGGATTGGGTGCTCTCAGAGTTTAAAGCAGGCAAAAGTCCTATCATGACTGCAACTGATGTTGCTGCTCGTGGTTTAGGTATGCACCAGGGCTTTGCTTCTTGTTCTCGCTATTTTGCATCATTCCTGACATGAACTTTTCCTTTTTCTCATGTCTTAATATCTATGATTTACTGTCTCAAGCCTCACTTGAGAACTTGTTGTCCGTGGCCCCACATGAAGCTACTCTCCAACGCTTCCAGACTTTTTAATAGAAAACATTTTTGTATCGTATTCATCTTTGCTTTATGATTATTGATAGTCTTCTTTTCATGAAATCCAGAAAAGATATATTAGAACTTTCTTACATTGTCTAAATGGAAATATTGATCCTTTAATCAGATTGAGTTGGAATCTTTGTATTGGCGTTCATAGTATCTGTTTGTTACGTTGATGTTCTGCTTAAGGAAACTTGATTTTGCACATGAGGAATCTTCTAGTTTCGATTTTCTTGGTTTCTATCTCCGTACCCTCCTGGCAGCTTGATGGTCATATACATGGAGTTTTTTTTGTCTAATTTTTTGATTTGGGTTATGGTTTTCCTTTCAAACTAGAGTTGGCTGGGATATCACATATGTAGGTCTTTGGTTTTCTCATATTAGCAGGAGTCTTAAAAAGGTGCATTTATTGTATACTCCTGTTTGGTTTTGGTGGCAGATGTGAAAGATGTTAAATATGTGATTAATTATGACTTCCCCGGATCGCTTGAGGACTATGTTCATCGCATTGGTCGGACTGGAAGGGCTGGAGCAAAGGGAACAGCCTATACTTTCTTCACGGCTGCAAATGCTAGATTTGCAAAAGATCTAATCACCATACTCCAGGAAGCTGGACAGAAGGTCAGCCCAGAGTTAGCAACAATGGGTCGTGGGGCACCTCCTCCGCCATCAGGTTAGATGACTGCATGTATTCTGTGACCTGAAAATTCAAAAGCAACGAAGGTTGCCATATTTCAGTTTGTACGGAATTCTGATGTCGCCATTCACTAGGAATGGACTTCATGAATAAATGGTTAGGAGATCAGATAATTTGATCCATGGCGCATTGTCTCTTGGTTTATCTGTTTGTCACTGTGAACTTTGGCGCATATCCTAATGTTTGTTTTACTAACACTACATGTTTCTGTTTGTCCGTTCTATATATGTAGGGTATGGTGGCTTCCGGGAACGGGGGAGGGGTTATGGTGGTGGCCGCTCCTGGAACTAAATGAATAATTATGGGTACAATGCTTCATGACTAATATTATTGAGGCAAAACTTGTATGATTAGAAAGTAGAGTTGTAGATACTTTGCGGATCTCTTGCTTTTAGTTTTATGTTCATGTACTTCATTGGTTTAGCTGCTATCAGGGGTTGACTCTGTAAGGATATTGTACATGTGAAATAGTGTTCGAAAAGCTTCATTCCTCGTTTCACGACATGGTTACAACCTTTGCATCATATTTCTTATATTTCACCATTTTGGATGGGTTGTAAATTTATTTTGGGTGACCATTTTGTGCGTAGCCTAATACAGCAGGCGTTTATCTACCTTGCAAGTTGCACGTGGACCAGGACTGCTAGAAGGAACCTTTGCATGCATGACCTATGGTTTTGACTCTTTCACTCGCTCCCGTGGTGATTTCCAAAGTTCAACTCTCGGTTTCATAATTGGGTCCTGTTTCTTCTGAAGATGTGGCCTGCTGCAATATGATCGCCAACAAGCATACTTATATAAGGAATTTCCATCCAACTTCCCACCTCTCTTCAATTATGCGCTCCATTCCTGGTAGGCTTCATGTTCTTGTTATAAGAGCTGGTGTGTGTGGCTGAATGGGAGCGCAATTCTTGGCAAGTTGGCATAATGAATTGTCGCATCTTGGTTATTAATAATATACTAATGCTCCTACCTATAAAAATTTGCTCATGCACAGCTGATTTGCTTCGCAGCAGCTAATATGTGGAGACATAATTTATCAACAGTATTGGCACAATTATAAACATAAAACACATGAAGAATTTCCCATAAACCCACAACACTTTGAGGATAGCGCAAGAGAATCGACGTATCAAAGTAAATGGAACACAAGATGGTTAATAACCCATGGAAAAGAAAACGGAGAATAATTTTCAAGAGAACATTGGTTTATCAAGGTCGAATAGAAAGAACAGGAGTGACCGCAAAGAGGAAAGGGTGTTATCCGACAGGAATTCTAAGAATAAACAGGCCCAACTCAAAGCCCAAACCCGAGACCCCAACGATGTCCGAAAGGACCAATGCAAAACTTAGAGACGAGAGAGAAACGATGTCGAAAAGGCCCAAATCAAAACTAAGAGCGAGGCCCAAACCAATAGAGAAACAACACACTGATTCCATTTCCGAGTAGCCATGGGAGCAAAGTTGGTGGTGGTAGCAGAGTAAGGGAGAGCGAGCAAGCAAAGTGAAAGTGACAGATTTTGAATCGAGAACCAAGAAGCAAAAGGAATTTCGAGCATAACAATGGTCGAATTCGGTGTCAAGCTATACCGTGACAAGCCCAAGAAAGGTATATTTAGATTCAAGAAATGTCGATTACTGTATTATTATTATTTACCAAAAGAAGATTCCCCTATTTTTCTTTTTCTTTTAACACCCTGCAGCATTATTATCCTTTTTTATTCTTTCACTTATTTGGGTTCAATCATTGATGGGTTTTGTTGGGCGTTTGACCTTTTGATATTTGTTTGTTCTCCTCTCGCTTGTTGCAAAGAACAGCAAAACTGAAGCAGCAGCAACAAGAGCAGCAGCAGCAGCAGCAGCAGAAGGGAGTGCCAAATCCAACAGCAAAACCAGCAGCGTCATCATCATTGTCTGCAGCAGAGTCAGCTGCAGCTGCATCATACAAAATGGGGTCTCAGTCTACTGCATCTGCCCCACCACCACCTCCGCCTCCACCTCAGCCCCCTAAGGAGTCCTTCGCCAGGCGCTACAAGTTCCTCTGGCCTCTCCTCTTGACTGTCAATCTCGCTGTTGGAGGTCATTTCTAAGTTTCCTTCCCTTTGATTCGTTTTTCTCTTCTTAGTGTATCTGATTTCTTATTGGTGATTGTGGGTGTTCTACTTTACTGTGATGGGAAAACAGATATGGGAATCTGGGTTTCTGCCAAATTACTGGGTTTTTTTTCTTGTTTAATTATCAATAATTGTTGTTTTCTGAAGCTAACTCTTGATGTTACTTTGCTGCAACGAGGAACATACCGTTTCAGTTCCATGTTTGAGTTTAAACATGTTAGGATAAGGTGACCTCCAAGTACTTTATCTTTATACTATCTGTGAGGTTAATGATTGCTTCGATAAGGATGTTAGGTTTCACTGATTGTCTGGTAAGAGAGAGAGAAAGAAACAGAGAGTATAGTTGAGAGCAGTTTGCCGAATGCTGTGATGGTGACTGGTTGGCTTGTGAAAAGCGGTAGAGAGTGAAGCATGACAATAAGACACAATGCTTGCCCTTAAATCCATACACATCAAGCCCCTTATAAGACTACTAACTATTGTTTCTTCTTGCCTTGTGAGATTGACAACCAAGTAGTGTATTATCAAAATCCATATAGGGGTTGGGTACGGTTACAGAAAAGTACTGCGGAAGAAACTTATGTTGTCTTTCTACATTCCTGCAAGTCACGTGTATTGGAATATCTTGGGAAATAAATTTGCCTTCATTCTCCTGGAGGCTTGATGGTGCTATCATGTTGCTTTGTTTTTCCTTTCTTCAATTAAAGACAGTATTGAAGCAAAATAAAGATCAACGTGTTATATGATGACTGGAGATTGGTGAAAATACCAAATATTCTTGTAATCATAATTAGGACTGACAATTCTAGTAATGTTTGGTATTGGCTTAGCGGCTGAGACTCTTGTAGGGATTCAGAATGAAGGAGCTTTTAACACACAAATACACACAACGAAAGTTTGACAGATTCTAGGTCCTCTTTTACAAATAAGAGCAGATATTTCCTTTTCTGAATGAAAATATCAGAGAATGCATCTGTGATATACTGCTGAAAAGCACGATGTCTCCAGAATTCTTCTATGTTGTATGTACAAAATGGCGGATCTTCTCTTAATAATTGCTTCAGGCAAACATTTCATGATGACTCGGTTTGATGTTGTGGCATCTTGTGTCCAGACAATGGCATCGACTATGATCCTTAAGAAAGTATAGTTGTGAGGAGAAGTGAAATAGGCTTTTGCTTGTTCTCCTATGGTGTTGCTATGCAGCTTGTTGTCCTCTTTTAACAGAATTATTGTGGCCACTCTCTTTTCCTTTAATTTTTCCTTTTTTCTTTGTGTGTTATTAACCAAATGAATAGGTTATGAAATTGATAACCAAAAGTTTAGGAAATTATTGTCATCAAAGTTATTTTCAGTTAGTACTGAGATTGATTTGCAGTATTATATGCTTGCCTAGCACTTTTACATCTCATTGGAGTATTAGTTGAGCAATCATCTTTTTTCAGTATCTGGCCTGTCTGCGTTGTCCATTTCTGTCTTCCCTGCTTTTGGAATGCTACTGTTATGAAGTTATTAACTGTTGGAGACAATATTTTGCAAAGTTTTTTTTTTCCTTTTCTTTACCTGAATTTAGTTTAACTTCTACAGCCTACTTATTCATGAGAACGAATAAAAAGGACACAGACTCAGAGGAAGAAGCTGCAAGCACTATCTCTTCTACTCCAAATTCATCCACTCTTACTTCTGTGGTTGCTGCCACACCTGTACCAGTGCCAGCTGTTATAGAAGCTCCAAAGGTGCGTGAACCTCTTCCAGAGGATCAACAGCGTGAATTATTTAAGTGGATTCTGGAAGAGAAAAGGAAAGTCAAACCAAAAGATGCAGAGGAGAAGAAACGCATTGATGAAGAGAAAGCTATCCTCAAACAATTCATTCGGGCAAAATCCGTACCAACCATCTAGTTGTCTATTCGAAATTGAGATTGCAATGAAAGCTGTTTTTGACTGGTCACAGGGTCTTGTGCAATGGTAAAAGCGTTAAGTTTGCAACTTCAAATGGGAATGTTAACTTCTTGAGGACATTGTAAAAAAATCTCAAGGTTAGGACTATGTCTAATTTCTCTCTCATTTGTTCCATTTTAGTAAAACAATTACGGTGTAATTGCCTTTCTATTGGTTAGAAGCTTGAATTCTGATGCTATATATCAATGCATTTCCATGATATCTTTCCTCACAGGCTGTTTTTAATTTAATAAAATTTCTGCAAAATGTAGTCATCTTTATCAGTTGAAGTGTTCTAATTTCTAAATGAGGTTGCTGTTGGCATCTGGTGAATGCTTTTGCTTTTACATACTATCTTTGCCACTGTCCTTAGCTTTATCCAACCACCCAGAACTTGATGGGTTGCTCATATTAAAAATGTGGGGCTGAATCTTGTCTTTATGCATGTACAGTCCAGCTGAAAACCTCGGCAGTATACCGGTGCTTGCATTGGACTGTGGGCCAGCAGTAAAATACCCCACCAATCCACAGTTTAAAGTTCATCAAACAAGTCTTAGATGATTCATCTAAAACTTTATACTTTAAACCAACCATTAGGAGATGGCTTGTTGGTTTTGCTCCATTTCTCACCCGTGCAAACCCTGTATTTAGGTTTTCTGTTTAAGGTTCCTTCCGTGAAATTGCACTTTGTGGGATGATGACCTCAACAGGGGAAAGGGCCAAGAGGGATTTCATTCCTTGCTGTCATTTTTGTCATATTAGTGTAAGGAGGCGAACATCGTTTTCAATGAATGGTATTGTTGATCTCATTTGCTGTCCAATAACAGAAATGAATTGAGAAATGAAGCATATTCCCCAACTTTTCAAGGTGAAGAGATTCACATGGTGACATGGGCCTAATGAGAGAGCATGCACAGGTTCCAAAGAGGATGTGGACACCACTAATACGCACTCTGAGAGTACCCATAAAATTGCAAGCTTCCAAAATCAAAACCAACTGCAACTACCCAATAAGATTTGTCTTCCAACTTCCCAATTATGCTTTGGTCCTCAATTTCGTCCCATGAAATATTAAACAACTGAAGAATATACTCCAAAGCACCTAAACCCTTACCTTTCCTAAAAGAATTGAGAAAGATTTCCCGTATATTCTCTAAGATCCTTGGAGATATTGATGTGTTTAACAAATCAAACCAGCAAATGAAGAAGAAGAAGAGGGTTGTTATATAGATCTTGTGCAACTGTGATAATTGATAAAGTATTTATTTGTAGTACAGATACTTATAAGTTAGGCAGTTTTGAAGGATGGAATGATCGCTCTAAAGGTAAGCAGAGGAATGGAGCTAACATTTAAATATACTTGCAATCAACAAATTAATGGGCCACTTAGAATTCAATATGGTAGTATTTGGTAACAGTCAAAGAGAGACATGTTGAAAGTTTTAAAAGCTTGGATTAATTAATGTGTCTTTCCCCAAAAGAGATGGCTTTATTTCCAATTCTTCCTTTTCCAATACATGTAGACATAATTATCCCTCCTCAAAAACAATGCATGCTATACACAAAAAAAATTTAGGCAATTATGAGCACCATTATTTTGTTCATCACACTGAGGATGGTCAAGGGCTTGGTTTGACATAAACTAAGAGTATTTGAGGTAAAGAGGGAGGTAATCCACATGTGGTTTCTTTCCATACACTAATAAATATGAAGGAGAGGGTACTACTACTACTACTACTACATGGTAATGAAAGTAACATGAGCGGTTGGCCTAGGTGTTTGTAAATATATGGATTGGGTGAGAATTTCTGTGTGTATTGTGAGAGAGAGGGACAAAAGTTGTGGCAAAGATGATGATGGGGATTGGAGAATGTGGTTAGATTTATTGAGTCTCACATGAATGCACGAGGCCACCAGCTGCCCCCTGCAAAGATGGACGCCTCAAGCCACTGTGCCACGAGACAATTATGGACTTGTGGGGACTTTTTATCCTATATTCTTGTTTATACACAAACATCCATCGGTGTGTAATTTATGAGAAACCTTATCATGGTACCCATTATGAATTCTTTTGAAAGATTTCTTCTTTTCTTTCTGTTATAGTATACACTTTGATCAATAATCATAATTGGATCCATGCATATGCTACCCTATTCGTGAACTGTGCTGTGATCCATATCTTTCAAAAAGGAGTTAATGTTATCAATTTGATTTAATGTTAGCTAGCTAGTTGCTTCTTAATTATTTTCAAGAAATCGCCGAAGCGGGCCAAAAAATGGCCCTACTTAAGTTAAAGCCAGAAGATTCATTCAAATAAATAGTAGTAAGAATTATTTTCAATTGATAAAATTCGTCTAAACAATTTTACAAACAGCAAAGTACACTTACAAATTGAGCTGGTGACATATAACCTTATCGAGTACCCTCATATTAGAATAATGCATGCATATATATATGTACATACAAACCTCACAAGAGTCAAGCTCAAGGCAATATATATACTTATAATCTATCATCTACCCAAAAATACCAATATTCTCTCTTAGTCCCCAACTTAAGCTTCAGCCCCATTGGCTGTCTCATAGCCGCACGCGTGCACGTAGACATAAACCCAGATTCGTACTTTCCCTTACAAAAAATAATGTCATTATCACTCCTCTGTTCACCATAATTAAGCATATTTAAGCAAAGCAAAGCAAAGAGAAAGAAAGAAAGAAAGAAAGAGAGAGAGAGCAAAAACCATCCATAATGGACAACTTATTGTTGATTGTGTTAGCAATTTTGTTGTCCACCATACTTCTCTACAGGAACAGGAGGCTTAGTATCATCAGATCATCTAAGTACAAAACCCCACTCCCTTTAGGTACTCTTGGTTGGCCTCTTATCGGTGAAACCATCGACTTCATTTCCTGTGCCTACTCAGACCGCCCTGAAAGCTTCGTCAATAAACGTCGTCTCATGTAAGTATATATATATTATATGATCACAAACGCTAGCACACATCATTAATATAGGTTAATTACCATTGCTTAATTAGTAGCTAATCAGTTTAACTACAATAGTATTCAACAATATTCATGTTTTTGGTGTTGTATTAGGTATACATGCTTAGTTAAGCTGCCTAGCTAGGTTTAATAAGGTTTTATGTACTTGTTAGATGATTAGTCTGTATTTTATTTATTGTTAGCAAGTGATATCTGAATAGTACTTGCTTAAGTAAACTTCTTAACCACAAGTAAGCTTCTTCTATTACTTCCAACCAACTCCAAGAGAGACGCTTCAAGCTCAACATTTTTATTGTTGATTTTGCAAATTTACAAATTTGAACTAATAAATGAATACCATAAGCTACGGCAATGGAAGAGAAAAGTTGTGTAGTAGCTAGCTAATCGACCACCACCGTTTTGGGTATTTTTTTACAGGTTCGGGAAGGTGTTCAAGTCACACATATTTGGAAGTCCTACGATTGTATCGACAGATGCAGAAGTAAGCAAATTCATCCTGCAAAGTGATGCAAAGATATTCGTGCCTTTTTACCCGAAATCCCTCACTGAGTTGATGGGGAAGTCCTCCATCTTGCTCATTAATGGAAGCTTACAAAGAAGAATCCACGGTCTCATAGGAGCCTTCTTCAAGTCCCCACACCTCAAAGCTCAAATCACAAGAGACATGCAAAGTTATGTTCAAGCCTCGATGGAGAAATGGAGGGATGACCAGCCCGTTTACATACAAGATGAAGCCAAAAACGTTAGTCTTTAATTTCTCTCTGTCTCTCTGCCTCTCTCTCTGTGTGTGTGTCTGTGTGTGCCCGTGCGTGTCTTTTTGTTGTGTGTGGTTTAGTGTGAATTCTATCCTTGAAGTTTGAAACCCACCATCTTTTCAGCTTCTTCTGAGTTTCAAGATGAGTTTTTGAGATGAGTTCCAATGGACGAAGCATAAAACAAAAAGATTTTTATCTTTCTTTAACTTATCTCTCACATATGGCTTAATTTTTTCTTTCTTCCAAAGTATTCACATGCTTTACGAGGAACAGGCCAACACGTAGAACATGTAGACATTACTCCTCTCCTCTCTCTCTCTCTCTCTCGCTCACATTCACTTTTCTCTCGCTGTCTAGTGAAACCAATCATTGATGTTTGCATTTTTATCTCTGGCTTCTACTTAAGTTTGAAATGATTTTGCTGGAAAGTAACAAAGAGCTAAGTGGAGTATGGGGCTCACAATAATTTTGCATGAATCATATTGTCTAGTAAATGACACTCATAATAATGACTAATGCTAGAGAGTCCTTGCAGAAAGTTACTAAGAAAGACCCTTCTTTTGTCTCCAGATTGCCTTTCAAGTGTTAGTCAAGGCATTGATTAGTTTGGATCCAGGTGAGGAAATGGAGTCACTAAAGCAACAGTTCCAAGAATTTATCTCGGGTCTCATGTCTTTACCTATCAAGATACCTGGAAGTCAACTTTATCGATCATTACAGGCGAGTCATTACCAATCTGTTTATTTCCCTCTATACTTTTCATAATTAATGAATTTTAACTACAGTAATCTATCCCCTCCTCGTTCTACCATGATTAATTTCATTAATTAAGATTAGAACAATTAAACTTTTGGGTTTCCCTCAGGCAAAGAAGAAAATGGTGAAGCTGGTGAAAAAAATAATCCAATCCAAAAGGGACAATGGTGGCATCTCAAAAGTACCAAAAGATGTTGTGGATGTTTTGGTGAATGATGCAAGTGAACAACTGACGGATGATCTAATAGCCGATAATATGATAGATATGATGATCCCTGGGGAGGATTCAGTGCCGGTCCTCATGACACTTGCCATTAAGTACCTCTCAGATTGCCCTGCCGCCCTACAACAATTGACGGTATGCATTAATTTTCTTACTTATCATTAATTTTCTTATTGAACTACTAATTAAGTAGCGACTAGGGTTTTTCCCCATAGTACCGATCAATGTACGTACTGATAACTACAAGTCGTCACTAAGAGGGACCATGCAAAATGTCACCATAACACCACCATCCTAGATTTGTAAAGACATCTTTCTCAGAGAATCAGTATCTTGAATTAATTAATTAAGTAACCCCATTTACAAAACAAGATATAAAACACTTTCCATGAACGCTGTAGCTGTTGTCTTCAAATTCTTTTTGAATCATTTGAACAAGCTGGCCTTTCACATTTGTTGGATCATTGGGTTCGGTTCGTGTTTAGTTAGGTGACCTATCAATGTCTTTGTTCTTTCGCTCCACGTGTGACGGGGGTCATCCTAAGTACTATTTTGTTTAGTTCCCACTCCAGTTAATTTCATTTTTTTATTCTTCTTTTCGTCTGGTAGTCTTTGTCTTGTGATTAATATTGTGAATTTCTTGGTGTAATGAATGAATCCACAGGAGGAGAACATGAAGCTGAAAAATCTGAAAGCAAAGCTTGGAGAGCCCTTGTGTTGGAGTGATTACTTATCTTTACCATTTACTCAAACTGTAAGTTACATAAATTACCGTTGTAAATTTGAAACTAAAAAAAGACTTTGTTCTATGTATGATATATATGCCTATTCTTTCATTGCTGGAAACAGGTGATTACTGAAACCCTAAGAATGGGAAACGTTATAATTGGGGTGATGAGGAAGGCAATGAAAGATATAGAGGTTAAAGGGCATTTGATACCCAAGGGGTGGTGTGTTTTTGCATACTTTAGGTCAGTTCATCTTGATGAAAATCACTATGACCGGCCTTACAAGTTCAATCCATGGAGATGGCAAGTATGACTCGCTAGCTAGCTGATTTTATGTCGGATTTAATGGTTTGATTGATGATTAATTATGAATTTTCAATCCTAAACTTACATGCCACTTGCTTGCAGGACAAAGACATGAGTACCAATAACTTCACTCCATTTGGAGGTGGACAAAGATTGTGTCCTGGACTTGACTTGGCTAGGCTGGAAGCTTCAATTTTCTTACACCATATTGTCACTCAGTTTAGGTAATTAATTTTTTTAGACTTTAAACTCGGTTGAATATTTCTTTGATGGAATTAATTAATAGTTGCTGATTTGTTCATAAGCTTTTTTTACAAGCGAATTAATTAGTTCACAAAAACCAAGAGCATGTGTACACTTTTTATAACGAAGAAAATAGTAAGAGCTTCTTTCTGAAAGTTATATTAGACACTACTACTTTGTTCCTCCACTTTTTATAGATGAGCAATGACAAAATCATTAGAAGATACACAACTTTCTGCCAGATTTCTGGCAAGTAACCCCTGAACCTGAAGCATTCTTTTTCTCCATTAGATACTTTTAGGATACAAGTACTATATTTAACCATTTCCATACCGAAGAAAACACCCTACATATGCAATTCCATTTCCACTTCCCCATAATGCCCATATCTCCAAGTTACTTTTAAACAACTTTTCCCGTATAAGAGAAGACAGAATCATCAAGAGACCATTACCATGTGACTATTTTTTGGCTGAAATCTTGACGAGTACTCCACATGTGCCACACACTGTAGGCAAAGTCTGGGTGTCATATATAGAGCCAATATTAACCCTACCATGCCTTCTTAGACCAACCAGAGGTGGTACACATGTGAAGCCAAAAGAATTTGGTGCCAGTCATTCAATTTGCTCGTTATTTCTCTCCTCGATAGATATATGTAGTCACATCCACAAATTTTTGCCTTGTCTCTAGTGCATTGAAGTAAAACTTTTGTATAGTTAAATACGTCCATAGGATCCGGTGGTGACAATTTGTCGTAAAAGTTAGTCAATGATATTATTAATTTAGAGGATAATAGAGTATCTATGTGTAGCGCATGCTAGCTCCTACCTCTAATTAGGCATTATTAGTACATTATGTGTCAGAAGACAAAGATCATGGTCAATCTAGTTGTTAGGCAATACAATGAGAATATCATCACATAGTTTAAACCCAAAAACACCCTACTAATCAGCTCTTGGCTGTAGAGGTTGATTAGGTGTCATAGAGAGGTTCTCTAGTTGTGGATTTCCTTGCCTTGAGAAAGTAAAACCAAGGCTGGTCCAACCTTTGACTGCATATTCTAATTAATTAAGCACAGTAGCTTATAGGGTATGTATGCAATTTGCACAAAAGCGTAATAACTTTTTTCACAAGGCTTGTGAATGCTGCTGATTTCTCTTTGCTTAATTTTGTCTTGTAGATGGGTTGCCGAGGAAGATACAGTTGTGAACTTCCCCACTGTAAGGATGAAGGGGAGGATGCCCATTTGGGTCAAAAAGAGAGAAGATCAAGATCCTTAAGCTAAGCTAGCTTACATATATATTTATATATTATATAATACACCACAGCTAGCCAAGAAAATGGCTCAAAGACACTTCAATTCAATAAAACAAAAAACCCAACACGAAAAAGACTTGAACAATCGAAGACAATAAGGAATGGTCAGGGCGCACACGTGTGGGGCGTCATCAAGGAAGCTGACATATCTGTACTCTTTCATAGGCTTATTGCAGAGATATAGATTAGTGGAAGTGTATACTCTTTTTAAGGGACCCATAAAAGATTATCCTTTCTACACTTTCCTTGTTTCTTCTTCCCTCGTTTCTTTTTTCTCTTTTGCACACTTGAGGTCACTGAGTACGTAGGGAGTATAACATTAATGAAAACGAACAGCTATATATATAGTATGTCATTTGAAAATCTAATTCTATCTAATTCTGTTATATCAATGAATTAGCCTTTTCGAGTGGTAAGAGTAGCAAATCATGAAGCGGGGAGGCTTAATGATCCATTACTTTTTGTTAATTGCGCATGAACAGATTTTTACAAGTTCAATGGTATGAATGACAAAGCAAAGAACAAAATGCCATATATTGTACGATTATAAGATGATATATATTATTGCTGCTCATCACAAAATTTAATGAAAAACTTGAACAACCGACAGATCATCTCGAGAACTATACACGAAACTAGTTTATTTTAAACTTGGTTTTGTAGTTCTCGGCTGGATATTGTTTGCACCCATAAGACAGAAACATATTATGCAAATAGAAATTCGAATGTAAGGATGAGTAGAGGTTTTGTCAATTCTTGAGAGTTTGATATTCATAAATTGCAGATACATCGAATATTAATCATATGCACATTTACATCAACCCATCCGTTGTTAAACCATAATGTGCATAGAGACGTTTTGGACTTTGTCAATACAATTTTGTTGCCTTACGAACTTGTAGTGATTCTTCCTCTAGAAGGATCATTAAAAATTGAAAACTGTCAAATTCATTGGAGAAAGAGTGAAAACAGACAACAACAAAAAAAATATCTGTCTTAGTACAAATTAAAGATAGCTAGGACGTTTTGTCAGGAAACTATATTATCTCTTTAGATGACTTTGTACCCGTCATGTTTGTACTAGATAAATGCAGAACACGATAAGATCTAGCATCATCTTTTGTGTTGGTAACATCATGTCCATCTTTATCAATGATTAATAAGCAGTACCAAATTAATTAAACACCAGTTATGATCCTTTTGTATGGTTGATTTTTATATATGCGGGTGAAGGGAAGGGAAGCAGCACAGATTTGTTGTAACCAAAGTGGAACGTTTAAGGCTATTGATAATGGGCTTAGAAGCATCACAAGGTTGGACTTCTGATCCACACATCTCCCTCGAGCAACCCCATAAGAGCCCACAACGCAAACCTAATCACCTTTTGGGCTTGGGCCTATACATAGCCGAAGTGGAAAAAACTGGGCTACTGGAGACAGTGTCCATACGACGCCGTTTCTGTTGAACAGGCCTTTCCGTCTCCAATATCTATCTTCTCCTGCAATCGAGAGCAAAACGCAAGAAAACAACACACCAACTTTCTGTCCTTGGTTCCTCTCTCTCTCTCTCTAATTTATCAGAGGAAAAAAAAAATCGATCAATCAGTCGCGGAAACTCTGAAAAACCTAATTATCATCTACTTCTCCTCTTAGGTACCGATTCTACCTTTTATTGTAGTCTGGTTATTTTCCCGTTATGTCCTTCAACAAAATCGTTAACGAGCAAAAGAAGAAACAAACAAAACTAAAACGAACTTCCCGTTAATCATAGTAGCTTAGACCTTAGGTTTTTTTTTTTCTTCTGTTTTTTGCCAATCGATTATCGATGAGAGAACGTTACCATATATTTTAGGGACTTATTAGTGTTAGAGTGACACATTACACGCAATATTATTATGAGGTAGTATCTCATATTCTGTTTAATATTATTATTATTTGCACAGAAGAAGCTTAAACAAAAAATGGCCGGGAGGAATCGAGTCCACCGCGACTCCTACAACGACCGCCGGGGATTCCAGCCGGACAGGCCTTACATGCGAGGCCCTCCGATGCCGCAGGCGGCGCCACCGCCGCCGCACCATCATCATCACCATCATCCCGCATTGCTGGAGGAGGAGCTGGAGATGCAGCACGCCGAAATCCGGCGCCTCGTGACCGACAACCGGCGGCTGATCGACGATCGGATGGCGCTGCAGCAGGAGCTGGGCGCCGACAAGGAGGAGCTGCGCAGGCTGAACCTCCTCATCGCCGATATCCGGGCGGAGCACGAAATGCGGTCGAGGGAGCTCGTCGAGAAAGCCATGAAGCTCGAGGCCGATCTCCGTGCGGCCGAGCCTTTCAAGAACGAGGCCGTGCAGCTGCGCGCCGAGGTCCAGAAGCTGAATGGCGTGAAGCAGGAACTGGTCGGGCAGGTGCAGACGTTGAAGCAGGATGTGTCGAGGTTGCAGGGGGAGATTAAGCAGATTCCTCATTTGAAGACCGAGGTTGATGGGCTGCGCCAGGAACTTATGCATGCTAGGTTTGTGATTGGATTCATTATTCTCATTTCTAATTTTTGTGATGGATTTTGTTTTTTTAATTTCTGTGCCTTCATCGAAGTCTTACCTTCTTGTGATGTAGGGCTGCAATTGACTATGAAAAGAAGTCAAATATCGAGTTGGTGGAGCAGAGGCAGGGAATGGAGAAGAACTTGCTTTCCATGGCTCGCGAAGTGGAAAAGTTACGTGCAGAGCTTGATTCTCGATCCTGGGGCCCTGGTATGGTGTCATATATGTTTTCCTTTTAAAGTCAATTTTTAATGTGAGTTCATTCACAGCTTGTTTGGCATTAACTCAAATGTCGGTTGAATTGAATACCATTTGAGAAATTGACTCTTTTACAACATAGTTGTGCTAGTTGAAGGGTAAGGCTGCATAGTTTTGTTAAGTAAGCAAGCTGTTGCAGATTAAGAGTTTTCCCCCTTCAGAAACAAAGCAATTGATGATTTCTATCGCCATATTCTGGAAGTAGCTGTGTTTAGCAAGTACCAGATCGTCTAAAGTTTATGCATGACATTAATGTGGTACAAGTGGGCATTGATCTGCAATTTCCGGTGGGTTATTGACACAGTGTGTAGGGTAATGTATAGAGCTTTGTGCGTTATGGTGAAGTTAAGCCAACTATAGCAGCAATAACGGACTAATCATATTTTTCATCCTTGGGTTTTCTTCTCTCTGTTATAGTATGATACCGGTGGTTTTTATTCTGCATGGGTGTTTTCAGTGCACTATTTATAGTAAGATTTTCCACAGTTGAGGGGCAGGGCTCTGATTTTGCGTTGTCTTACAGTTTTTTCTGTGAAAAAACTATGTTTGCTTCTTGTCTCATTCTCTCAACCTATGATTCTTCAAGGTGGAGCATATGGTATGAAGTTTGGTGTTCCAGAAGGAGGTTATCCTGCACCTTATGGGGATGGATATGGAGTTCATATGGTATGTCTGCTTGTCACCATGAGGCCCACCCTACCACCCCCCAACCCCCACCCATTCCTCTTCTTTTCCAAGTTGGGTTTATTGTCCACCATTTTTTCCCGAGATTCTTATCATCAAAGTCTTCTCTTTCTATTATTCAGGGTGCTGCAGACAAGGGTCCTATGTATGGCCCCGGTCCTGCTTCATGGGAGAAGCCGCGCATGCCTCGTCGTTGAAGCGGGTGATACTATGGTGTTCTTCTACCCTGTTCAATATCTCCAATCAGCAAGAAGTGTCTTTCACCTAAGTGTGCATGACACGTTAGTAGTCTTTTTTCTTGACACGTTGTTAGTTATTTTAAAGTGGCATATTTAGGATTTTACTACTGGTTTGCTTTATAGATATTGTAGTTTCCAATTCTTATCTGTGATAATTGAACGTTGAGAAATCTTGGCTTTCTTTTCATGCCTGTTTCTTTACCATTTCAATGTTTTGCTATTCACTTAAGTCTACTGGGTCTCTTCAAACTGTGCAACATATAATCTATCCTCTACAACCGTTCATTTTTGAAATAGCATGCTGTTTGTTTTCCCTCTTGGCTGGCACCATTTGTTAGAACACTTGGACGTTGGGACCAGAGTTTCTGTTTTTGCTGATGGAGGATAGCGTAGGCCATCAACAGTTGCTTGACATACTAGGAAGATAATTGGTGATAACTTAAGGCATAGACATATTTATATGTTGTTGCGCCAAGAAGATCATCATCTGAATTGTGCTCTTTGATATGCTGCTTCTCCGATGTTTCAAATGAGGTGTTACAGGTTGGTGAGGGAAGAGTTTATGGCACATGTGTGAAGTCTCTTAACTAGGAGCTTTTTGGATGAGATCTACTCATTCTATTTTTTCTTTTGCTGCAAGCATGGTTATATATAACACTGGGAGATAATAGGTTGTCTTTTCTAGTCCTGTTGATAGTAGAGCAACCTTGATGCCATGAGAAGCCTCATGCACTGGTGTGTGCAGTCATTCCTCTGGGTATTCCTGGGGATGCAAGATTTGACCTTGTTGAATGCGAGCAACCATCCAAATATTATTTGGAATACAAGGGCTTGAGATAAGTGCTTGCTTAGTAGCAGTTTCACATTAAGACAGCTCTTCCCATCTGGACGTCTCTTCCAGCGAATGCCAAGGAGAAAAGATCGCAGAAAAGATGGATGATTGTTCAGCTTTTTGATTGATCAACTTTTTTCTTGAGCTTCTGCTCCTATGCTTATTACTTGAGCTCAGCTTCTGGACACATCTTGTATCGCCACAACTGTATCAAAGGATTGAGCCATCTGGTTGCTTGGAAGCACTGGGAGAAGTAAGGTCATGCTATAGGGTTCAATAATTTGGAGTCTGTAGTCTGTGGCTATAGTTAGAAAACTGATGTAATACATGGTCTTCTGTTTATTCTTCAGTTTTGAGAGTGTACCAAAAGGCATTGGTAGTTTAGTTTCTTGAGCTACTTTTGGGGAAGAAAGTTAGTTCCAGTCAGTGCCTCTGATGTTTAGGGTAAGAAGTAGGCTCTTGACACATCTGATGTTTGTACCATTCCAAGATTGTATATGTGTGTGGTGGAAGTTAGGGCTAGCTTATATGTCTTTAAACAACTAGAGAATTTAACTTTTGTGAAGTTATTTCTTCTCCATCAAAGGTTGTATCTTCTGGCTCCTAGGTTAGACTTAGGTTGATGAAATTTCAAAGTGTGGTCATTATCTTCTGTTGGATATAGGCTTAGAATGCCAGAATGCAGATGGAATAGGTGGCAGTATCTGGAGCAATGCAGATAGATAAGTTCTTGATAATGCTTCTGGTGGAAGGGGTGTCCACTGTTTTAGCTCCTCAGAATATGCAAGGGGATGATAAATTGGCCTGTGATATACCTGTGGTTCGCAGCCAGATTTAAGGGGTTCCCATGCCCTTCGATTAGGTTTCAACCACTATAGCAACGTATTTGTAGGCTCGGTATCTATACAATTCTTGTTCGAAAGTGCTGGTTCTGGTTCAACATTTGACACTCAGCCTGCAAGACGAAGCGGTTCCAAGCTTGGATGCTAACTCATTGCGTTGAATGACCCTGGAGTTTTTTTGAAGAAGATGATTCCATGCTACGACAAGCTGACTGCTTGTGCCTCATAGGCAAGTATTCTGTCTCTAATTGTGGGTACCGTAGATCTTTAATTTTTCTTTTCTTGAGCTAATTTTGGTGATTATATCCCTTTATGTCATCATATCACTTATAGATAATTGATGATTATTTTGGATCAAAATTATTCTGGCAGTAAGTGCCTGTGGGTGTTCAACTCCTCACATCTAGCTGCATGTGGGTGTCATCCTTGCAATGCTATTCATTAGCTGAAATATTTGCTCTTATTAGGCTAAATTGATAGTTTAAGTTTGAAGTTGAGCCCTATGGATGTGCTGATGTACGTCTTCACATTGGGTTGAATTGGATGATGATGCCCATCTACATTAATTTGAGGAGTTTTAGATTCTGTGATACATGGCCTATCACCTTCTTTCTTGTGCATAAGTTTGTTGCGAGGTATGCTTCTGAACAATGACGTGAGATGGTATTGGCTGAGCTTTGTGCTGTTGGATTTTGGACATTCTGGTGATTGTCACTTGATGCAAGACATTAATAATGAGGACTATGTCGCATATTTATATTTGTGACAGATCAGGATGGATTTTTAGCTTTACTTTTCATGGTTTTTGCAAACGAAGTCATTGGAGATTTGATTGATCATCTCTGGATGCCTGCAAGCTGAAAGCTACGAAGAGTGACTTTACATTTTAAGGAGCATGCAGCAGTAGCTCGTGAGTTGGAGTAGCAAAGTCTCGGGTTTATATCTGACGAATATGATCTACTCCAAGGAATGTTTAACTGGAGGCATGAGACTCTGTAGGAAGTAGAAGACGTCTCTTGCTTGTTGGGTTATTTGAACACAAATATAGCCTATTAGCTTGTGAATATCTGCACTTTTGGCTCCGGAAAGACATCAAGGTTTCATAAATTGTCTTACTTGCAACTGGAAGTCAGTCGCTAATTATTGGATTGCTCATTTTCTTGGCGTTTTCATTTACCGCTTACCATAAACTTCATAGGAGATATCAAATTCAATTTTAAGTTTATGGCATAATGCGAAAGGTCAGATGCATTGGTCTTCTGAACAGATGATGGCATTACTATAAGGATGATTATTTCCCATGGAAAGTTGTGCTGTAAGGGTGATACTAGAGAAGGTAATCTCTACTAGTAGTCGCTTAGGAGTTATAATGTAGGCTAGGAAGAGCACCTAGTAGCAGTCCACTACTGAAGAATCCAAGAGTTACCTTTGGACATTCTTGTGGCTTTTGGTTATGAAGCTTAAGAGTTGTGGTTTTTTGGATGATTCAAGTCTGCCACGCCACCTCATACTTGATTGAAGTGATCTCCATCAAGAATTTGAAGATAATCAGTTTCATTCACATCAAAAGTCCCTGCTCTTCGGTTGACTGCCGTGCTAGTACATTCTTATTTAGATGATGTATTTGTTAGGTGTTACGATGAACGATGGCAAAAACAAAGTGCTGCTTTGGTTCAAACAGTTGTGCAGTTTTCTGGTGGTGTGAGGTCTGAAGGTGACATCCAAGAGTGTGTTCTCCTGTAGGTTAGCAAACCTTCGCATATGAACATTGTTGCTCACAGTATAGTGAAAGCAGAAGGGAGTTGGATGCAATTTGTGGACTGCAGTTTCTTTTTCTTTTTTTTGGTAGTTTATGCGATCATCGGTTTATAAAGTTATCATAACTTCTCTTATGATCAATCCTCTGTATGGTTTATCTGTTAAATTCTTGTTATCATATCATTTGGAATTGCCCTTTTCAGTTTTTGTCTAATGGAATCTTTTTGATGTTATGCAGATGGATATCCATTCCAAGAGTAAGGAAGGTGGAGAATAGGGGGTATCATTGTCAGTTCTGTCACCTACTCTTCTGGTGAACTACAGCACTGTTGAAACCACCTCTACTTCTGCCTGCACGGAGGCCTTTTATAGTCTATCCATTCTTGCAGAAGAGGCAGACAGGTACTTGTTTTCCTGAATCTTTCCATTTTGAAATCAAGGGAAAGTGGTAAATATATGCAGTATTTTGGAATATGATTTAGACGTCAAAGTTTGTATAGGCCCCTCTTTGCTTTATTTCAATCAAATGAGCTGATTAATAGAAATAACTCTGCTCTCTGCTTCATTTCAATGAAAATATCATAACGATCGCTCTATAATTTACTTGATTTCCAAATCACCTTTACATGCATTTGGCAAGAAATACTTCATCTCAAATTAACTAGTTTCCTCCAAATGGCTTATGTACATTTCTCCAGCAGTATTTCAATCACTAGGTGTTGGGCATTGGAAAATATTTTCATGTTGTGGAACTTAATTAGTGGTTGAAACAACAAACATGGAGTTATCAAGGATAAACAAATTCTAAAACCTAAAACAATTTTTTAAACTGTTCTCTGCTCAACCTATAGTTGGTGCAAAAAGGTTTCAACCTCTACCTTTTGGCTTGCTTGATGGTCTCATGGGGAGTATGTGTTCTTTGTTTTGAATTCATTATAGTTGGTACAGTGCTGCTAATTTTTCATTGCTTCTTATTCGTTGTTCAATTTGATACTGTTATTGTTAATAGATATAAATTGGATACAAGGAGTTGTGAAGTTTGTGTGTCCCTTGTACCCATACTATCCATTTTGGTTATTTTTTTGAGTTTATCAAGTTGCACTGTCTAAAAATATAGGTTGAATAGAAATCAATCGAAAACGGCATCTTCGTATTTATATATTTCGATATCAATTATCCATATGAAATGTTCATTAAGGGCGCAATTCCATTTTTTTCTTATTTATTTGTGTTGATTCGAATTCATCTTAATGGAGTGGGGGAGTATGAAAGAGCGATGAAGTATTATGTTCTGGCTGATCTCAGACATGAAATGATTGCTTTTTCCTTGGATGATAACTCCATATTACCTTATGATGATGTTCAAGAGGAAATGCATCGTGTCTGCAGGCTATTGTCTAATTTTTTAGATCAATCAAGTTCACTTAGTTCCCTTTGTTTTTCTTCCTCTTATATTTTCTCTCTTCTCGTTCAAGTACTGGTGTTGGCTACTACTGTCTATTTTGGTGACATCAAAATTCACTTTGTTCTTTCCTTTTCTCTCTTTTATGTTTTCAGGGAGAGGCTTAATCTTACTCCAATGCCAGAAGTGTGCAATTTTAACGATAATCCCTACCCAGCATCTGGCTTGCCAATTGCATCCGATGGCAAATATGTGCCTTTTTATCCACTCTTACCTTTACCATTACGGATTCTGGGTAGGGTGACTACGGTGCAGACACAGACGAGCGTCAGGGACTGATCTTTGAAAGTTGATTTCCATTATAGTGGAATTCTTTTTGGTTCAGCCCGGTATAGTGGACTAGTTACGCGCTCGAGCTCTCTTGAACAAGTGCTTTGCATGCTAGTAAGTAATAACCATGATTGATGGGAAAGTAATCGGCTAAAAGAATTTTTGTAGGTCTGATAATATTTTCGCGTTTGTAGGATAATTGTCATCTTTTAAAATCCAGTGTGTATTTCATATGGCTAAATGTTTTTTTTTTTCGAAAGCATAATGATATATTAACAGAAACTAATGAGTACAACATACAAATTGGAATAAAACAGACAGCAAATGACATAATAAATCGTCACAAACATAGAGGGATAAAACCACAAATAAAGCATAAAATATAAGTACAAAGTGATTGTTCTTAGATTTGGACATGGGCAAGGGTTAAAAGTTCTAAAAGTTCTCAAAGTAGAGAACTTGTTGCTACACAGAAGGAGGGGTCGGACTGTCTGGACTACCCCAATCATGAACTTGTTGCTACACAGAAGGAGGGGTCGGACTGTCTGTGTAATGCTGGACTACCCCAATCATGAACTTAACGACTTTGCCTCTGAAACCCAAGCAAGCCAAACAATAGCTATCACCCGAGTAACGAAAGAAAAGAAAGCCAATGTCCTCCCTTGTGAGCAAACACTCCCCAAAAAGTTTCATACTTCATACCACAACAACAATCCCAATTCAAGCTCACCGAGAAAAAGGACCATTTCTTATTTTTGCATTTGTAGATCTAGAGGCCATGGGGAATCTAAAAGTAGAGATGTTGAGAGTCTCCAACAACAAGAATAGTTCTAAAATCTATCAACAAAAACATTAGATTTATTGCAGATCAACTAATATACATAATATAAAGACTAGACATAATAATAGATCATAACAAGGGCTTACCAACCGACTAGAAGAGTCGCCGGCAGCCCATACAGTAACTATAAAAGGGCTTTTTGGGAGGCTGGAGGAGGGAGAGAAAAAAAGGGATTAAAATTTGGTAATGCCTCATACGGCTAAATGTTAAACCCCGAGATTGAGCAACTTGTTTACGAACGTTGCTCCATTCTTTTGCTTTCTGAATATGAAAGGGCTTTTTGGGAGGCAGGAGGAGGGAGAGAAAAAAGGGTTTAAAATTTGGTAATGCCTCATACGGCTAAATGTTAAACCCCGAGATTGAGCAACTTGTTTACGAACGTTGCTCCATTCTTTTGCTTTCTTTTTGGTCGAAACCGGGAAGTATATTAATCAAAATATACGTGAGCTCAATACATGTTTAGAAGTCGTTAGCTCAAGTCGACTCCTATCTTATACAAGAAACATGACGTAACTAAATGTGCGATACATGACAAGAGGACAAATCCTGAGACATACGAACCCCTGAGATGACACTAATACTGGAAACATACAAGCTCGGGGAGGAAGACCGGTCAATGAGGTTGGGGAGGCACCATCCGCCGATCCACGTCCATATTAGAGCTGGACGCACCGGGAGAGAAGATCATGCTGTGGCACTCATTCCCCAGGACCACAGCTGTGTGGTTTTGAGACTTCCGAGGTCGAGAGGTAGATGGGTTGAAATTGGAGGAGACGACTGGGTAATTGGCTGAGGTAGTAGCCGGAGACGGACTATGGCTAGTGAGATTCCGGGGAAGATCATGGGTAGACGAGTGGGGTTGGGCATTAGAGACATCTCTAAGGGTTTGTCTTTGGTGACTATCCTTTGTGAGTTTGGAAATTTTAACTGGTTGAGGTTTTTTCGTGGATTGTTTCTGGAGGCGACTGTGAAGTTTGCTTTTGGATTTCTTAATAGACCCTTCCCCGAGGAAGTCATGGAGAGTAGGTAAGGCAGGAGGTTGATCGGGAGAGGGGTGGCTCTCAGTGGAGTGTGGAGGTAGTGGGGTGGGATCCGGGACATGAGTCACTACTGGCAGGGCATTGTGAAGATTTGGTGAAGATAAGGGAGGTACCATAGGGCTGGGAAGAGTGGCCGGTGCACAATCAACAGGTTGAGCATCACTCAGAAGATGAAACCGGTTGGATGGGTGGGCAGATTTGTGGGGCAATATGGGACCCTGCATGCTCGTGAGCTGACTGCGGGGAGGACGCCTCAAGAATCGTGGCGCATTCATCCATTCTCCCCGTCCTTCGGCGGACGTGACAACCTGCCTCCCCGATGTCAAAGAACCTGAAGGTGACGGCACTGTTGCTTCGTTCTGTGAATGCGGAGCATCCGGGCAAGCTAACACATTATGATCAAGTTTCCCACACACATAACATATATCGGGTAAGCCTTCATAGCTAACCTTTAAGGGTTCTCCTTCGAGGTGTACTATACCCAGCAATGGCTTTGACAAATCAAGACAAACAGAAATTCTAGCAAATTTTGCTCTACTGGGGTTAGAGGAGTTACCGTCAAGTCTGATTGTCCTCCCCACCATGTTGCCGAGTTGACGGAGAATCCTGGAATGGTATCGGTTGGTGGGAAAATCGGGGAACTGGATCCATGTCACGATCGAATCAATCTTGCCGGTGGACGCACGAAAATTGGGTGACCAGGGTTGGACACTGAGCACACTGCGGTAGATGAACCAGGGTCCGTCGGTCAAAGCGTGAATGTAATCCTTGCCTTCCCAGAATCGCACCACATAGAAATTATTTTCCAAGTCGACGATTTTAAACGGCCCAGTCGGTTTCCAAAGAGTTTGCAAATTAGTGTGCAACGCTTTGAAACCAATAGGACGTCCGAACAGTTTGACTATTACAGCATTTTCCCATGGCTTATCCAGGCGAGCTTTGAATGGATCAGATAATTCGAGATTAGCCACTCCGTTTGTATGCGAGATAAACAAATCACCATCCTCAAATTCAGCTTCTCCTTCAACTTCCCAAGGATCCGCTTGGTATAGGGGGTTGGCCCCAGTAAGGAGTGAATCCCGGTAGGAGGGGCGCTCGGCCTCCACCATGTACTCGTCTGAACCTGACCGGGGCATTGATTCTGGGGAAGCCTGATTCAGGTCGACCAGAGTGGTTGGACCAGAGGTATGACCAGCCTTCTCCCCCAGTGGTATGACCGGGTTGGTTGGGCTAGGAGCATGACTGATTTGGTTCACAAGGGACGTTGTGCTGGCCGGCGTCTGTGGATGGACAGACCCGGTCGGGTCGGGCAACTCGTCTGCAGCCGGCAAAGAGATTTTAGGCGATGGGGGCGGCAAGTCACAGCTCGATGGGGGCGGCTCATCACGGCTAGCGTGGAGTTCCGGTTGGCTACCACCGGCTGCGTGGAGAGGGGGGCGGACTGATGGGTGCAGCGGGGCCCTTACTGGTGGAAAGACCGGCCAAAGGAGGGGACGACGCCGGCTGGTCTTTCCCGTGAGCGGGAGCGGGCACGTTGGACTGGACTACCTGCAGGGTCGCGGATTCTGACCTTGCGGGTGGCCCGGTCGACGGCTGTCTCTCCTTCTCCCGAGCTCGGAGTGGAGGCCATGGCGGCCGATGAAGGAAGAAAGAAAAACGGCGACCTCACGCGCGGGATGAGATGGCGCGTGGATCAGGGAAGACAAGTGATGAAGATGACGCGTGAGGCGCGTTCTTATGTTGCTGCTTTTCTTTTTCACTTTCCCAATATTGCATTGTTCTCTCTTCCATTCTTTTGCTTTCTGAATGAGAGTTGTTATTACTTCACTACCCAACATTGACGTGTCGTTTTTCTTCTTTTGGCATTTAAGTTTGAGATCATGCCCCATTAGTTTGGTTCAGTTTCTGTAAGGGTCAACAATTAGCCAGAACCAAAATCATCACCTAAAAATTTTGACCCATTGAAGAGCAATTGTGCAAGTCAAATCATAACACTTTTTTAACATTAATCTATGTCGGGCAAGCATTATCAGTCAATGTTTTTTTTTTGTCTGAAGGATAATATGATTCATTGACTAGAAATAACAACATCAATACACAGGATAAAGCTAGAGCAGGAGGAGAGATGGTGATCCAACCATTACGCTTAGGATTTTTGAAAGATTCCTTAGCATGATTCATTGATTAGAAATAATCACATCAATACACAGGATAAAGCTAGAGCAGGAGGAGAGATGGTGATCCAACCATTACAGTTAGGATTTTTGAAAGATTCCTTAGCTAACCAGTCTGCAGCCTTATTAACTGCTCTGCTAATTTTTACATCTAACTGCTCAAAAACTATTCCATATTTTTTAGCTCCTTAACCATTGTGTCAATTTCCCAACCATTACAATCAGTCATTTCTTTTTTTATATATTGAGATGAGTACTTTCATATCAGGAGAAATCTGATGAAAGAATAAAGAATTTTGTGGCGTAAATAACACAATAATATCTCTTTCTACCCATGACTACCAACCGTAAAAAAACAAATATGCCATGGACATTATCTTCACTGCTTGGATAATGAGACCGGGTAATTGTGGAGGCAGAGACCTGTCCCTCAAGGCATCACGAAAAATCAACATAGAACATTTGTGGAAGCAAAGCAAAATCTTCCTAACTTTCAAACCAGTTGTGGTATGACGGGAGTTGTTGCCGCAATCTCAATCATCAACTTCGGTGTTGAAAATAAAACTTGGAAACACCGTCGTGATATCCCTGTCATTGACAAATATTAATAAAACAAGTTTGGCGGAGAAAAAAAAACCAGTTTAGTGTTAAAAAAAATTGAAAGAGGAAGGAAGGAAGCATGTTACTGCAAGTAAGGAAGAGTCATGTTCCTCAAAAGGGATGGGTGCTGAATGACGAAGTCCTTCCATTCTGTTTTGTTTATTCTGCCATCCCTGTCTGCATCGGCATCCGCAAATGTCTACACAAAAGCTATATCATGTTCAGAACTTGAATTTCGAAGGTCAATAATAACAATTCACCACTACAGCAATAAATGAGAACAACAATTTTTTTCATGACCTACCTTATCAATGATACTTTCTAGTGTTTCCTGAGAAAGCTCCATCCCAGATTCCAACAATATGGCATTTAACAAAATTCGGACCTGAAAGCCCATGTATCAAGTTGCTGGTAAGAATTTAAGACACAGAGAAACATATTGACCAAAAGAGGCCAAGAGGAGATGAGGTTTGTGCTCGAAACTCGCCTTGAACATCTCAGTTATGCAAAAAAGTACAAGAAACAAATTGAGCAACAGAAATACTAAGGAATGGCAAAGTTTTGTAATTGCTTGTTATTATTGTACCACATACAAAAGCAGTCCTCATTTTTTTATGATCATTAACAGGAAAACAAAGCTAAATAATGCAGGTAAATCCAACAAAACAGAAACTCAAAGGAAATCATCCTGCATATCACAACAAGAACCCAGAGATTGATGTCAACTGTGTTTCAGTTATGCCTCCAAGGATACTCACTTCTCCCCGTTCGATATATCCAGTCTGTCTCAAATCATATAACCTAAATGCGACTGCAAAAACTCCCAGAGAACCAATTTATCTTATCAAGAAATGCCTCACATTTGGTGGGATGGAATAAACTGTCCAAAGAGTCAATCCTGAATACTCACAATCAATTTTCTGGTCCAGAGGAGCACGGGGATGAAAAACACTGAGTACGCGGACAAATTCTTCGAATTCTATAGCACCATTTTTCTTTTCATCAAAAAGATAAAATACCTACAAGAAAACAGGTGACAACAAATTGAATCATGTTATATCATATTGCACCAATCCAAGTAAATTGAACTTATATGGCATAACATTTAAGAAAAAGGAGATTTCGAGATAGTGAGGACGAACTCACCCTATCAAGGATAAGGTTTTCAGTTGCTGGAGCTCTCAATAGCGCCAATTTCAGCTCTTCCTGGAAATCATGAGAAATAGGAAGCTAAGTTCAATCCTTTAACAAAGAATATGATAATTGTCCACCACAGTAACTGCGTTCTTGTAACAGAAACACTTGGCTAAGACAACGCACATGTATGACACTAGATGTGTTACTAAGCTAAGGAAGTCACAATCTGTTGTCTGAAAAGGGTATTTTCTTCAAGTGAAATAGAGCAACAAAATTCAAACAAGAACAAACGAGTAACCAAATCCAAGGGAGGGGGAAACAGAATGAAAATTACCTTGTGAATAAGGCCATCGTCAACAATGGATCTACTCAACTTCTTGAATAGTTCAAGCAATGCCTCTACTTCATTAACCGTAACTGTAAAACATAAAAACCCAATTAAACAGTGCAGCCTGGATAGTATATATCAACAAATCCAAAGCCATAATATATACTGAAAACAAAAAAAAAAACCATCTACCAAAAACCCACATAGAGTTTTGCTGGCGATGCGAGTTAGGTCATTGAAGGTGTACTGGAGGTTATGGCGTGGTGAGTGATCAAGAAAACAACCAACAAAGCTCAACGCCACAGCTTCTATAACTCCTATAAATGGTAAAAACACCGCGCATAACCTTTCCGTGGTGGTCAAGTGGCTTGATCTCTTGTCCATTCACAATATACTATGCATCAAAAAGCAATAAGCAAAGCAATCACTTGCGTCTTGGCTTTAGTTGTATTTAGTTTCCAGGGTGACCATCCAGAGTTGGAATAGATATTCTCTCTGAACATAGAGGAAGATAGAACACGGAAGACTCACGTGGGGAATCCGTTCTGGTAATTAAGAATGGTAACCGCAGCTGCCAACTCAAAACAGAGATTTTGCGTTAGGTGGCAACTAATATGTGACGGCTGATTGGTAGTAATTCTCTTAACGATGTCATGACTTGGTAAATGTTTTTCCTTTACGTTTAGATAAGATTTTCTTTTCTCAAGTTTAATTGGCTTCTACAGAGCAAAAGATAAAAGCTATCTTAATGCTATATGACTTACATGGATTATCAGATTGTGATGTTGCTATCTTGTCACTTCTCATAACCAATATACCCAAAGTATATTTATTTCCTAATTGTGGACTTAAATATAAGAAAATAAAATAATAAATCTTTTACACTGAAAGAAAAAACCTTTTAGTATCCCGGGCTTGTCCCGATTAATCAGGATCCGGCGTGGACGCACTCAATTATGAAAAGGACTCGAATTCAAGATTTCGCTTAACCTCGCTTATTATTTAAACCAACCCCTTTGGTGCCAATTAGTTATTAATTAGGTGTACTATATTGAAGTGATATAATGGGTGGACATAAAAATTTCTCTTAAGTAATAATATCATTATAGAAACATAATCCGATTTGAGCTATTGGGATAATATAATGTTGGGTCCCAGGCCATAGAGCCCTTAAATAATGGAACAAAGGTCATATCTAATGACTCGGATTTTGCCAAAGCCGTAACAATCTTGTATGAGCAGTGAATCCCTGATTTTGATGGACAAACTCGTCAAGGATGAATATTGATCAGCGTGGCCAATTGGTACACATATAATTTACTTGTTTATCGCTACAGTAGCTATTATATTTTTTTTAAAAACATGTCGCCAACAGATAATAATGTAGCCCTGCAATAATTGTGTAATGGTGGTGATTCTGTAAACCCCACTCATTATTAGTATTATTATGGCTCTGACAAGGTAACGTAGTAGACCCCATGTTATCCTCTGGTGTCTGTGTCAGTGTGTGACTGATTGGAAACACTTATTAAATATCATGTGTGATCTCTGTAGGTTTTGGTTAATTATAGGGGAAGAATCCACAGATTCGTCGAATGTCTTTGTAATGGTGCAAGCATCTGCTATTGCTAGAATAGTGGTTGAAAATGGAACGTTAATGGGTTCTTTTTTAGGCATGCTTGACAGAGCAGGAATGGAGAAGTTCTGTTGACAGATTCCGGCTCTTTTCGAAGCTAGCTAGCTATAGTTTGTTTGGTATATTGTTGATCATCACAGCAATTTGTAGAGTTATTAGCTATCAATTTTGCTTTGCAAATGATTTTGGACAAGCATTGTTTTGTGGCCTCTCTTAATTTGGTTGTAGAATCCGATTCTTAGTTGTCCTTAATTTGCCAGTCGTATGAATCGACAAGTAGACCATGGAAGGAGTTTGGCGGGCAGCTCTTGGTTGATGTGTTGCGGTTTTCAAAAGCAATGAAAACTCAATACCGACATACATACATTCCTGAGAGTTCATTGAATAATTGATATATTTTATGTCAAGTATTAGTGGCTAGCAAGCATAAACACCTAACCATTCTTTACATCAAGTTTCTTACAAGTAAAAGTTACCAATGTAGTTGGAGTTCACAAATTTAGTGTGTAGAATACTGGAATTCCTTTTGCAGCTGGGTCTTGGTGTTTCAAGTGGTAAAAATAGGAGGTAGCAGCTTTGATCTCCTCCCCTTTACAGGTGTTTTTGTATCAGGAAAGTTACCATCTCCATCCACAAGATCCTCTACCACACCATCTTGTTTTACATCCACAGGATAGTTCACCAGATGCACCCCTTCCATATCTACAACCTCTTCCTTTGAGAAGATGTTCCACATTTTCTCCCCTAGAGAACGCATTTTTTCTACACATTCCAAACTCTGGGGCTCTAGATATTGTTCTTCAGCTAGTCCAGTATGTTCATACCACAATGACAAACGGTATGCTTGGATATCACTAGTACTATTGCTGCTAACATCCATTTTTGGCTGATAGCATCCTATTGCAATCTCGGTGTCACGTCGACCATCCATTGATCGTTGATTCACATTTGCAGATCCTATTAGTACATATGCATCATCCACTGCAAAACAAATTAATAAAAGCATGTCAATAAATGGAACAGTACTTGTGATTTGTGAATGTGGAGCAACTACAGAGTTACTGATATATGGTCATCATTCATACCTATCATGAGCTTGGAGTGGACATATACCATGAACCTCCTATGCTTTTGTGCATTCCAGTATTGTGTTGAGGGTGTGGGGGAATATGGAGGAATGAATTCCCCCTTGCTCTCCTCTTCCCTATTTGCAAGGCAGAAGAAGTTCAAGTAATCTCTTGGATGTCCAGGCTCTCCACTTTCTTGTAATGCTTCCCCTATCAGTTTATACATCATAGTCATTGTTTCCCTAGTCCAATGCAATATATCATGAACCGGCTCGCTCTCCGGAACCCCCTCAGGCCACATTGGTATCAGTATATACACTGCAAACCTTTCTTTTGCTTTAATCTTATTGACTATCTTAAGTGCTATCTCAATAGGTATTAAGTTTCTGCAGCCGCATTGCTTTTCTTTATCCCATAAATGACACCCTCCAATAAAATATTGGTTCTCAATGTAAATAAACCTCTCTGCACGCCTAATGGCCTCCACATAGGCTTCATGGATGCTTCGCTCCACAGTCAAGTTTCTTGCCAATTGGCTTGTTGACACATGATCGATAGACCGGAAAACTTGTACTTTCCAATTCCTGTCATTGGAAACGCTTGAAGAAACAGATTGCTGCCTAAGATTTGATATGGAGCTGGTAGGGACTAACAAAGAAGGGTCACATTGCTTCATCCACCTTTGCTCAAAGTTGGTTAGTACATCCCAAGCAGCCTCACCAACTATGCAGGCATGGACATCATGCCACGGTTCTCTTGGCCCTCCCTTGTGCAGACTAGCCCCGGCAATATTTGTCTGATAGAAATCAAAGCAATGTGATTCTGTATTCAGTGTCTGAAACAAAGAATGTTGTTCAGTGTCATAGCGACCGTCACAAAGATCTAGTCCCCCTATAAAGCTCATAATTTCCCTGTCAATTACAGAACCAGTGGCTCGTGTATCCACCGTTATAGTCTTCTGATGGTGAGCGAACAGAGTAGGGAACTTATGGTGCAATCTTGGGCATAACTTGCATATGACTCTGCTGTGTTTAAAGTAGGCAAAGGCATCCTCATCATGAGTTCCCATCACACCTTTGTTCTTGATGATTGGCAAGGATGTTTCATCATCCCAGAGCATAATTCTCACTGCTACTCCTTCCTCGGCTTTTCGCATTAACAATTCGCCAAGCTTTACACCTCTTGCATGTGGTATATCAGTTTCAGTATCCCTAATCTGATGAACAACTCACACACATTGTTAATTAACTTCCTGAACAAGAAAGAAAAGTCTTTAACTCACAGGTTGCTGTTTATAAATTAAGCCTGATCACTTACCAGCACCATCTTTGGATTGAATGACCATCCTGCAATATAAATCAAATGCTTTGCACCCTCAATAGCTCTGTACACATCCTCCCATAAATTTCTTGGAGACCCGCAAAGAGCAGATGGAGGGTGAAAGGTAGTGCAATGGTGAGCATCTTGATAAAACGTGACGTGGCAGTTTGATCTTTGAGGAAATGTTGCATTTCTTAGTCCCTGGAACCCACCATTACTGATTATCTTTGACCAATTTGGTTCTAGTTCTGCTGGTTTAAACCACATCATGAACCTCAGCCTGAGTTCAGGATTTGGGCTTCCATTGTCCATTTCGAGGGGAAAGAACCCGTTAATCAGGCTTGCTTCATTGAGTATCTTATGTGCTTGGATTTGGAATTTTCCCAAGACTGAGCACTTAGTCTTCATGGTAATAGTGATGGTAGAATCCAGAGGATGAGCACAGAGAATCTGAAAGGTCTGATTCCAAACTCTGTCACGTTCATGACTTGTCTTTGCCATCTTCTTCTTGTCGATCTTGATGGTCACATATGTGGGGTTTCCAGTTGTAAACATACACTACAGGACATAACAGAATCAGAAATAAAATACTTTTAATTACTTAATACAATATGTCACACCAATTAGTGTTGAAGCCAGAATTTCCATACACCCTATAAGACTAGAAACTTATTTACACCTAAACTTAGTTTTTGAAGATTTACTATTGTGCATTCCTCCATGACCTGGTGATTAATGTCATCCAATGTGATGACCAAATTGCAGACAAATATCTCATCATATAATTAAGCTTTTATATGACTGCGAAATGAGAATTTAACTAGCTAACGTTTTCACACTCAAAGTTAATAGCACTTACATTGAAAGGAAACGACGGTTTGTAAGGTGTTGCATCAAATATGGTAACTTCAAGTGTTCCATGGAGGAATTTTTGCTTTCCTTCCATTGCTCTTGCTGTTGTTGTTAACAATTGTCTTGATCAAAAGAAAGAAAAACTTTGTGGTTTTTTGGACCTGCAAGTCTCTGAATTCATTGAGACCACTGCTTGATTCATATATAAAGGCTGGTAACGAATTTTTGAAGTCAGAAGAAGCAAACAATAACTTAAAACGCAATTCAAAGGGTTGGCCGATTGGAAAAACTTGTGAAATTATCCATTTCCCTGTAGTCTCACACAGAGGAAACTTCTGTATCTAACAAGATTTTTCTTGAAGTTCAAGTTTCTTAACCTCAAATCACACTTTTCCCTCACAAGAACAACATGTACAACTGATTCCTGTATACTATATACTTTTTATACCATCAAGACCATTGCATATACCTGCTAGCTGGTCAGCCCAGTACAGGCTGAATTCGTCATCGTTAACCCATTACAAGGCTTTAATATTCTTATACTGCAATTGATCTATGGATAGTTTGTACCTTAAGTTTAGCCCAACTGCTTTTTTTACTCTATTTTAATGATGATGGGCAATAAAAATGAATGGCTGCTCTGTTCAAAGAAAAAAGAAAAGTTAGACCTTAATTTTGGAATTTAATTATTTTGTCAGACTTGTTGACCTAATTAACAACTATGTCTACTTGTTAACATCTAAACCAATTGTTAGACTCCAAATAATGGCAGGCACTCGAGATGTTTCTTGTGCTAAAATGGATTATGTCGGGATCATTTATGAACAATTAATGCACCATCATTGCCATACGCTAAGGATTATGAATCAATTTGTTTCCTTTTCCCAAAATTATGTATGGTTTAGATTTGCAATAAGAGCAACTTAGCTAAATAAGAGAACTAAACAACATACACATACACATCCACAAAGATCATGCCACCGGAATAGAAGAATTTGGTTTTACGCCAAGAACAGACGAATGAAAAATTAGAAACAGCTTGAGGACAAGCTTCACGATCACCATATATAAAAAGTAGTGATGAGTTCAGAATTATAAACGTGAGAACTCTGCCCACCATGTTCTTTCTAATTTCTGATTTCCTATCAATTATTACCCCAATCATCAAAAAAGATGTTCCCTCTTTGTGATGAGCAATTCCTTTTTTCTCATGTGCCACCAAACTAAAACCATACAACTACATAATAACAGGAATTCTTCCATTGCAATCACTTCACAACTACCTCACAACACAGAAAAAGTCATGGAGAAACATGCATATAAAAGTCACATGCTTGGCTACTGCTACATTGCCCCGTGTAACTTGTGTGTTTGGAACTTTATCTTTGACATCACCCGAGCATAATTAGACTACGAAATCTCTATTAAATGAAATTAGACCATAATCAGTACATCACTGGGCAAGACCCAAGTTTTTTTTTTTTTTTTGTCAGCAAGCATCAAGAAAGGTGGCAACTTGGGTCTTGGCCAATATCTATGAGCCGTGTGTAATTAAGGTTGAACTTCGTAAACCTATATGATCCATTTTATCAAGAAATTGACGTTCTACAAAATTTTCTTCTTCTGCTCTAAAATACTTGTCATTTGAAACATGTACTATTAATTTTATTTTATTTTTTAAAAAAACATCCGCATCACTAAAAAGAATTTGTACTATCAAAAAAAAAAAGAATATGAAACAATTTTTTTTTATCAAATAAAAGAATGGAGGGGGTACTAAAATAAAGAGAGGGACAGCTTTTCCAAGACTTTGGAACAAGCCACGTGGGGGGGGGGGGGGGGGGCTGGGGTGGTACCTTGCCGTCTGTTTATCAATGCCGTCCCTACAACGTTTTGGTGTGGTCTAATCTCATCTCATCCTCACATCACTCAAAAACTTCCCCAACTAATTCAATTGCTTTTTGCTTCAACACTGTAGCCCATTGTTGTCCCCTTTAAAATAGAAAAGCTCTTTTTTAATCTNTCCATCCAATTCTACTAACCAGAACCCCGGTAATTTTTTACCGAAGTGAAATGTTCAACAATGTAAAAATTACAAAAAGGATAATAGCCTTGTGCGTTACAATGTTAAGACAGGCTTAGGAGAAGAAAAAAGGTTCGGTCCAAATCTGGTATTAATCTCTGACAAGAACTGGAATGTCCCGTACCAGATACGATTCTAAGTTAAGTGGTTTATACTACTAGTTTTTTTTAAATACACTCTTTCCATCATTTGTCGGCAAGGATTATCCAAAACCCAAGGTTTAATAAAGGCTGCCACGAGCCATCCATCAGCCACGTGGTTCTTCAAAGACCCAATCATAGCTAAGCACATCAAGTGATCAACCATGTAGTAATTAATTGTCTATGGCAACATTATTGGCTCTGTTCCACCACATTAGAAAGAATAAAACTCCAAAACTAGTAGTTTATAATAATAAAAAAATTTTCCCTTGTGTTGTCAACCCGATCCAAATGGACCTCTCACAATCACTTTATAAAATCCAGCTGGCCATTTTACTTAGTCTGCCCCTTGCATCTTCTCTTCCCTTCTCGCCATTTCCCCTTATCTCCTCCTTTTCATTGAAAAAACCAAAAGGTCAAACTGATCAAAACCCTTCAAAAGCAAGAAGAACCCAAGAAACTCGCCGGAGAAGAAGAAGAAAGGCACCATGACATCGTACGGCACGATACCCACCTCGTCGTCCCCGGGAGGAGGCGGGGGTGCTAACCTAGAGTACATATCTCGCGCCAAAGAACGCATAAAGCAAGGGCTAGCCACGCGAAGGCCATGGAAGCTCATGTTCGATATTCACTCCTTTAGCTTCACCACCAAAGTAGGGGAGATACTGGGGCGGGTGAGGACCAACACCGCCTACTTCCGCACCAACTACGCCATAATAGTGCTCGCAATCCTGTTCTTGAGCCTGCTCTACCACCCCATCTCGCTCATAGTGTTCGTCGCCATGATGGCGGCGTGGCTATTCTTGTACTTCATGAGGGACGAGCCCCTGGTGGTTGTTGGGCGGACGGTGGACGACCGGGTGGTGCTGCTGGTGCTGGGGGTGTTGACCGTGGTGTTCTTGATCTTGACGCAGGTGGCCTTGAATGTTCTGGTGTCGCTCTTGATCGGGGCGGCGGTGGTGCTGCTTCATGGGGCGTTGAGGAAGACGGATGATTTGTACTTGGATGAAGAGGCTACTGGTTTGGTCAGTACTGGTGGCCACCATGGATCTTCCTCTTCTTAATATTGATTGATTGTGAGTGTTCTTTTTTTTTTTCTTGAAATATGTGGATGATGTATTTCAATTGGGAGTTGTTATTGGTAGTAATGTAAGATTAATCCCATTTTGTTTGTTGATTTTGGTGTCCATCAATATGTGTATTTTTTTTTTTGTTATGGAATTTGGGTTCAATTGGAATCGTTGCAAGCTGTGAAAATCTAACATGTTATTGATCCATCACCATATTAGTGCTGGGGATGTAATTTTCCGGCGGGTTTGTTCGTTAATTTCCCAAAGACGATCCAAATTATTGTCATCACTCAGTTAATAAACTTGTTGGTTAACTTGCTCTGAATGGTTGCTGCAACTTCCATGGAATGGTAGCAAAAACATGCTATATAGTACTATATACTACTACTCCGGTACTTACAAGTGTAGTGGATCCCTCCAAATCCAATAATAGGACTGTTCATCTCCGATATAAAGAGACTCTACTAGTTTTTTTTTTTCGAAAACATAGAAACTTTCACTAACCGAAGTCATTAAATGAGTACACCAAGTTCCATCGGTGGTGTGGTTACCCATGCCATAGGGCATGTCTGATTTACAGCCCTAATTATCATACTGTTAATATTCGCAATGTTAACGGAAAGGGCTTGATAATATATCACACCGTTCAAAAAAAAAAATGATATTATCACACAACCTTTCTAATGTAATGGTAAGCTTCACAGGCTGGTCCTGTGTTTCGTTTATGTACAATTCCGCATCACAACAGTGTTAATGGAAGGCGGCCTATCTCATGTGGACCGATATGAAACCTATTAGAGGATGGGCCAAGTGGGCTGTAAATTCAGTTAGCGACGTTTTTGTTTCTTAATAATCAACCAGGAGACAATGCATTTACAACGTTCCACTTGCAATTCATTAGTGTCCTACTGTCCTTGGCTTTATGGCATACGATCAGTCAAATTTTTTTTTTCGAAACCGGGAAGTATATTAAAAATATACGTGAGCTCAATACATGATTAGAAGTCGGTAGCTCAAGTCGACTTCTATCTTATACAAGAGACATGATAATCATAGTAAAACTAATACATGACGAGGGATTAGAATCCCAGACAAAATGGACAGGAAGAAACAACATGGACTGCTGGAAAAACCACGGTAAATACTGAAAGTATAAACAAAGGAACGTGACCGGTCAGCGAGGATGAGAAATATCAAGCGGTCGATCCATAGTCATACCGGAACTGGATGCACCGGGGGAGAAAATCAAGCGGTGCCAGTCTTCTGTAAGGACTACTGCCGTGTGATTCTGACTTCTGCGGGGTCGGGGAGGGGCTGGATGGTTGAAATTGTTGGAGACAGCGGGGTACATGGCAGGGGAAAGGACTGAGTGGGGGACAGGTCCGATGGGAGATTGGACAACATCTGAGGTAGACGGGTAAGTGCTGGTATTGGAAACATTTTGAAGGGATTGTTTTTTGGGGGTTTCCTTGGATATAAGCTTTGAGATTTTCAGGGGTTGAGATTTTCTGTTGGATTGCTTTGGGATTCGGGTAGACTGCTTATTTTTGGACCGATGGATTGTCCCTGCCCCTATGAAATCTTGAAGTGTAGGTAGAGCCGGGGAGGGTTCAGGCTGCGAATGGGTCGTATCATCGTTTGTGGTTGGTGGAGGAGGGGAAGGTACAATTGGTATTTTCAGAGAGGCATTCGATCTGGTTTGTATCGGTGGAGTGGGTAAAGTCGGGGTTGGGGTGATGACTGCCTCAGAGTCCTCAGGTCGAGGCCGACTTAGAGCTTGGAACCTGTTAGGTGGAATGCTAGTATGAGAGGCTAATGGAGACACAAGAGGGCCAGTATTTTGACGTTGGGGTGGCCGCCTGGACCTTCGAGGGACATTCATCCATTCCCCTCGCCCTTCATTTGTCGAGACAACTGTCTCCCCAGAAGATATTGAAGATGCAGAGGGGGGCACAGACGTGCCTCCCTGAATATACGGAGCTACCAGGCAAGCTAGAATGTTATGATCAAGTTTTCTACAAATATAACAAATATCTGGCAACCCTTCATAACCAACCTTTAACGGTTCCCCTTCAAGGTATACAGTCCCCTTGAGAGGTTTCGTTAAATCAAGACAAACAGCTACTCGTGCAAATTTAGCTCTAGTGGGGTTAGAAGAATTACCATCGAGCTTGACGGTTCTGCCCACCATGTTGCCGAGCTATCGCATAATCCGGGAATGGTACCGGTTGGTTGGAAAGTCGGGGAACTGAATCCAGGTGATGATGGAGTCAATTTTGCCGGAAGAAGCTCGGAAGTTAGGGGACCAAGGTTGCACACTGAGGACGCTTCTGTAAATGAACCAAGGTCCATTGGTCAGGGCATGCAAATAATCTTGAGACTCCTATAACCTTACCAAATAAAAATTATTTTCGAGGTCTATAATCTTGATCGAACCGGTCGGCTTCCAAAGCTCTAACAGTTTTGTACCCAGAGCTGTGAAGCCAATATATCGTCCATATAATTTGACAACAACTGCATTTTCCCATTGTTTGTCCAGTCTGGCTTTGAAAGGATCAGATAGAACTAAATTCTCCATGCCATCGTGTTCGGTCACCATCAAATCTCCTTCTTCATACTCGGCCTCTCCCTCAAGTTCCCACGGGTCGGATTGGTATAGCGGATTGGACCCGGCGAATAGGGTGTCTCGGTAACTCGGGCGCACATCCTCCATGGGCTCATCGGTACCCTCCGGTTTGGTCAGCTCTGGGATGGGTTGAGAGGACTGGGTTGACCCGATTGAACCAGGTCGGCTTGGGTTGACCCGATTGAACCAGGTCGGCTTGGGTTGACCCGGTTGAACCTGACCGGGCTGGTTTGACCCAGTTGAACCAGGTCTGGTTGTTGGGGTTGGCCCGGCTTGGGTGCAGATGGTGAGGGAGACCGGATCCGGTCAGTGGCGAGGTTGTCGTCGGCCGATCTGGTGCGGGAGCGAGACCGCCGGCGGTGGACAGGGGTGGCCGACACCATGGCAGCTCTGTAACTCAGTTTGGAAGCATTCATGGTTTCATCTGTTGGATCCAGAGGAATCGGGTCGCCGTCCTTGAGCCTCTCAAGCCTCGGGTCTTGCTCCTCCTCCAACTGCTCCATGGTTTCTGCCGCCTCCTCCATGGTTTTTGCGAAGTACTGGAGGTGGCTGATGAACGATGAAGAAAAGAAAAAGTGTTGGGTTCTTCTAAAGCAGTCCTAACTGTGTCGTTACGACCAGTCAATCTTTGGAGTCACAGGATGAATTGAATATTTGAGTTCATTACAAAATCGATATTTATGTTTCATATAGTAGCTTTTTAAAAAGGTGAATTAATTTTTTAAAATGTTTGGTGATAAATCAAATATGACTTTAAATCATTAACCTTTTGTGCTATGGAATTTTTTTTTCCCTTTTTGACGGAAGCATATAGCCATGGAATTTATTCTTTTTTCATATAGAACCAATAGATGTTATAATTAAGACCAAACCGCGCTATTTATTTTTTATTTTTTTTTTTTTCACCAAGGCCATCATGGTTCAAGTCATGGTGTGGGTGGGTAGGGGAATGGGTACCCTCTAGGCTTGTACCAAACCGCGCTATTAAAAGGGGAAATCCTATTTTACCCTTTTTTTTTTTTTGGTTGGCAATTGGAGCTGAAAAAATGGCACATCTCCATCACCCGCCCTACGATCCTTATTACCAGCTGGCGCAGCCTCCGCTGCAGGAGGTGCTGACGGCCGCCGGGGCAACAGACTGGAACGGCGGCGGGATCAACACGCTGTTCGTGTCGGGGCTTCCGGATGATGTTAAGGCGCGCGAAATCCACAACCTATTCCGTAGACGCCCCGGTTTCGAGTCTTGCCAGCTCAAGTACACCGGGCGCGGCAACCAGGTCAGGCCAACCACCCCCACTCCCTTCTTCTTCTTCATCTTCTTCTTTCCCGCGAAAAAAGAAAATTCTGCAACTGGCAAGAAAAAAATGTAAAATAGGAAAAAAATGATACTCTTTTTCTTTTTTTCTTTTCGGATTATGAGTTCAATTTTGACAAGGCCACTGCATTGTGAGTAAAGTGTAGAACTTTACTGAATAGGAGGATGTTTTTAATTTTTATTGTCTTAAAGCTTGTTAATTAGTTCAGTGGAGATGAGTGAGTCAGGTGCAGCATGGCAACAATTAAAGTAGAGATTTTTTTTACTTTCTGTTATTGTCTTGGTGGTGGTTTCTCTTGTTCTTTTTACCTGGATAGTATAAGGGTGACTAGAGATGTGGTCAGTAACAGCTTGACCTTGTATTTGTTTTGTTTCAGGTTGTTGCATTTGCCACCTTCGTCAATCATCAATCCGCAATGGCAGCATTGCACTCTTTAGATGTAAGGATTGTGTGTCTGTGTTTTACCTTCATAAAAGCATGCCTTGTTTTGTCAACTCAAGGTTGGATTACAAGATTTGTCTGCCTCATTCACTTGTTGTTTTATAATGGATTTAGGGAGTTAAGTTTGATCCGCAAACTGGGTCCACTCTGCATATCGAACTTGCTCGATCAAACTCGAGGAGAAAGCACAAACCAGGTAGACGATTACATGCTCTTAGTGATTGAGTTTCTTTCTGCTCAATCACATATCAGATGGTGGACTTGACATTCTTTCTTTTGCAGGTAGTGGAGCTTATGTTGTTATTGACAAGCGAACTAAGAAAAAGACCTCCGATACTGACGAACAATCAAGTGATGATGGTAATTTCTGATTTTCCTGTAAGTAATTATTTGTATGTTTAAACCTCATTCGTTCCCCATCCATGAATATCTATACTTTTACTCCTTAAGAGTTGTGGTAAACTGGATTTTACTTGTGTCAGGAACTTACCTTGGATATGATTCAGTGCCATATTTTTCATCATCGGCTGTTTTCCCACTTACAGGAAGCAGCGACTCTGATGATGAGCCTACAAATGACAATGCCGATGCTTCAAACCTGGCTGACACTAGCACAAAAAGGTTGAAACTTGACGGCACCTTACGATACACATTTTCTATGTTGAAAGTTTAGAATTGTGAATTGCACAATTCTTGAATTCACTTGCAAAAGGACTCCTTTTTTTCCTATGACTCTTGTTGCATCCCTGAGTTTTTCTTTTTTCTGACTGTTAATATATGTAGTGAGACAACTGCCGAAACTGACAATGTCACAGCAGCTACAAATGTAAGTGAACTTTCTACTTTCGATGGATTCTCTCAATATAGCGGCCGATTCCTTTTCCTGACTGCTCCAGATCATGTGCCATGCAAACTTGTTTTATTGGGAAGAGAATGTTAGGGTGTGTAATTTTGGCGTGGAAAAGGAAACATATTCTTCTCTGACTGGTTCAAGTAGGATTAACCTATGGCTCTTGATCCAGCTTATCATGTTTCTGGAAGCTCCATTGTGAAAATTTATAAGCGTCGATAATGATACTGTTTTTGTCAAAACTGAGGTCAATTGATGAAAATCAAAGCAGTTTCACACTAACACTTTCTTTTTCTGCTGAATTAACATTTAAATTTACAGAATGTGTACTGTTATTGCTCTGTATAGTTCCCACAACAAACGATTGATGCAGGATCGGTTAGAAAAGGCTGCAGCAGGAGGTGTTCAGCCTTGCTCCACTTTGTTTATTGCAAATCTAGGTCCAAATTGCACTGAAGATGAACTGAGACAAGTTCTGTCAGGGTAAGTTCATTTCAAGATCCTTGAAATGCAGTATTAGCTATGTTATTTTGTTTTCTGATTATTTCATCTTCTACCATGTCTATTGTCTACCATTAATTATATGGTGAATAGACTTGTGTTCATTAAAATCCTTTTATTGCAGCTACCCTGGATTTAACTTGCTCAAGTTGCGTGCCAGAGGTGGAATGCCTGTTGCCTTTGCTGATTTTAAGGTATGAATGACGACAAGGCTTTTGTTTTTGAAGCTAGGTGAGAGTTATTGCAAAAGCAGATATGATATCTCGCATGCATGCACAAAATAAAGAGCACAAACCATCCTTCCTTAGCTTATTGGCTGATGTTGGTTATACATGGGCTTCCATTTCCAAATCCCTTTCATATACAGCATAGGTCGTAATGCTCAAGGAATAACAGTTATTGATCTCGTATTCTTCAAGCTTAGATGCTTTAAGATTCTTCTTTAATTGCATTCCGACTTGGATGGCTTCCTTGGTTTGATGAAGAGACGAGATGGTGTAGCTAGGATGTGAACCACTTGGATGTTTAAATGGATCCAGGTGTTGTTAATCATTGGCAGAAAGGACTAAAGCATAGTGGCCGAAATTTATTGTATAGAATGACTTTCTTATGATCTTTTAGATGTATCTTTTTCTTTCTTTGTTTTTCTTTTCTTATTTTGATTCTTTTTATTTCCGGCAGGAAGTTGAACAAGCTATACAAGTTATGGAGGATCTTCAGGACACCCTGTTACCATCATCGGACAGGGGTGGCATGCACATAGAGTACTTACTCCTGAATTCCCTCTCTCTACTTATCAGCAAACTTTCTTTTGTTCAAAGTAGTTAGTGATATTTTTCAATGGTGCCTACTAGATTTGCGCGGTCCAAAATGAGGAAGCACTAGGAGAGAGTGAAGTGTCAATCAACTCTTGATGCTGCTAAGTTCCTGCCCTGAAAGTTCTCGTTGAAGAAAACTTTGCTCCAGATGAAGTCCTATGATCTCAGCAATGCTTTGGAGAGTCAAAACTGCCCAACATTATAAAGCTTTGTTTCCCCTCATTGTAGCTATGCATTGCTCATAGCGTAGAGAAAGTTCGATACGTTGTATCAAACGAGGATGTAAGATTTGAAGGAGAATAGGAAAAGAAAAAACCTTAGATGCATCATTCCAATTGGGAATCTGTTCATTGGTGGGTGATGAGACCTGAATGAAAGGTTGCAGTTTGCACATTATTCACTTTTGAAGGAATACGGGCTTTTAACATTTATTTAAACCAACGTCTGACACAACAGATGGCCCAGGTGAGGCCCAATGGTATTTTGGCAAAAGATGGCCCAATTAAAACATAGTACACAACCGGGCCCCTTAGATGCAGCATACAGGTGTTAATTTTCCCGCCATCTAAGGAGCAGTAGGCGCAGCCTATTTGGCCGTGACTGCCCATGACAGGAGGTCATGAATTAAATGCAGACAATTTAATTCCACGATAGGTTGTCATGAAATGATGAAACAAGCAGAGGGTAAATAAGGACAAGACAGTAACTAACTTGAACCCACTGCATAGTGCATACCAAAAACCAAGAACGATCAGAGGAGGGGCTGTCTTCATGTGGTGCAGCAGCCAAGAGACCAAGGAAAGGGAGCACATACTCCAAAGAACAATTAAACTGGATTCTGAATCTCTCTCGAGCTTTGTCATCATCTTCTTTAATGCTTGGACTTATTTATTGTTATCTCTATGTGAAACTTCAAAATTTAAAAAGTTACAGCTAATATAAGGAGGATTCCTTCTCATTATTGCAACCCCTCATTAATGGGCATTGCTATCATACCCAGGGGAAAATCTCGGGTAACATTACCCTGATAACGTGGACAAACAAAATTATAACACCTGGTTATGTGGGCCAGTTAAGCAAGGCTTGATTGTGTGGGCCAGTTAAGGCTAAGTTACAATTTGATACTCAAAAAAAATTAAATTATAAAATAGTATATCATTTCTTTCTTTTTGTATTTCTATACCAAGTATGAAAATATGAAATTCCTAATTAAACTGTTCAACACCCATCTTCTTTTCTTGTCACCTGAACCTAATTAATATGGTACCTTTTTCTTTATAAAAATTAATATATTATCTTAAATATATCTTATGCTATGAATTTATGCTAGGAGCTTTTAAAGTAATTTATATATAATACCATATCATTAAGGAAAAAATTTTTCTAAGAAAAAAAGTAAATCTTATTTTTTTAAAAAAAAATAAGTCTATGTAACAAGCTTAGAATGTCATGTAGCTTGAGTTTGTATTAAACTCACTTGTTTATATCTTTTATTTTTTAATTCTACCTCAAATCAACTTTTCATTCTTATTGGAAAAAATTGTAAAAGAAAGAAATGTGCACGAGACATGGAAAATACTTCTCCCTTCCAATTAATATCAATTGATCATGTTTAACCAAAATTAATCGTCGCAAATCATGGTAATTAGGAAAGGAAAAAATCAAGGATCCTTAAGTAAAATAGAAAAAGTCAACCATCATGCACTTTTATAATGCCTTGGAAGCCGATCTTACCCCGTCATTCCTATATTTTATAACAATATTTAATCACTTATAATTCACAACAAGACGTTATTCAGTTTTGTTCAAGTTCCATACATATGATTAACGTTGATTGTCCTTAATTAATATAAATCCAAAGCAAAATTAATTAATCCAAACCGTTAATAAAAATATAACCATATTATTATTTGGCTAAAACTATTAATAATTATTAATAAAATGAATAGATTGAATTAATCTAATTATTATCTCGTCTAATTAATTCTGTCCGTTCTTATAGAGCCACTAATGAGTCCGTTAATATCGTCCCGAGAACATGAGCCCGTTACACGCTTGACTTATTTTCGAGTCCGCTGTGTAATCTGCAAAAACCCGAGCCAGGGAAGCTAATCGGGCTAAGGAATTAAGCAATATGAATATCTTCAGTCATCAGATTCTACCTTGGCCAGATTATGTCCGAGCCTCGTAGGGAAACGCTTGGGTTATTGACAGACTGCGTCCAGGTACTGCACAAACAATATGAAGTCTCGTGACACACAACAACTCCTCCCCCGAATCGCTGTCCACGTGACACCCAACTGCCGACGCCAACCCACCCAACTCAAGGAATGAGAAAGCAACAAATCCATCCAATTCCACCACCAACCGGCCATCACCAAAACAACCCAAACGACAGTCGTTCCCGCTGCCATCTACTTGTGTCCGGAGCTCCACCGAACGACGGTGTCAGCCACCCACGCGTCGGGAAGGAGGCGGCACGGAAAGGAGACGTCGCGGGGAGGAACTGGCGGTGTGCGACGGCGGCAGATCGGAGGGAAAACGAAGGCCAGAAGCGACGGTACCGGGTGAAGCTCTTGACGACAGCGACTTCGTCGCTCTCCGTGTCGGGTGCGGCAGCAACGAGCCAAGGAAGAGGGAGGAGGTGCGGAGGCAAGGGAGAAGCCGGCGGTGTCGTGTGCAGGCGAGGAGGAGACGGTCGGTGTAGCGTCGGCCGGTGGTGGGGGTGGTGGATCGGGCGGCAGCTCCTCCTCCTCCTTTTTTTTTCTAGTTTCTCTCTTCTTTTTTTCCGATTTCTATTTCCCTTTTTTTCCTTTTTTTTCTCTCTTTTTTTTCTTTTCTCTCTTTTTTTTCTTCTTTCTTTTTTTTTTCTCTCCCTCTCTTTCTTTTTTTTCTTCTTCCTTTCTTCTTTCCCTCTTCTCTCTTTTTTTTTTCTTCCCAGGTTCACGGTTTATACAGGTGAGGATACTGTGCATCAGTCGCCTCAATAATGCAGGCGGGACTGATCCGGACCAGAAAATAACTGATACCCCCTTAGTTATTTTCCCAAGATTCCGGGACCCGAAAAATACCAACTTAGATCCGAAAAATCCACAAAAAATCTCGAGCGCGGGAAAAGACTCGGTTAAGAAAAACGACGCCCGATTTACCTTGAATTAATTACCCAAGAATAATTCATTCGGTAAATCACTGTAGAAAGACTTTTTGAAACGCCCCGACCCGAATTTACCGTATACAGTAAACCCGAGCCGGAACTGTGACAACCCAACCCAAATAACCTAGCATACAGTGCAAATAATAGAAAACAGGCTCAACAGCCCAAAATATAAAACCCATATATTTGGCCCCTCGGCCCGACAATGACATATCATAACCGGCCCAATGGCCTAACAATAACAAAATAGTGCACAGCGGAAGACTTTAAACTCACATAAGCACTGTATGCATAAATGCAAACTATGGATCCGAGCCCTGTCCAAGGGATAACGCTGCAGCCTGTCTGGAATGCATCAACCTGTACATGAAACAACTCATCCTACGGGATGAAAGCCCGCAGGTGAGGGGTGAGTCCGAAGTGCTCACCGACGAAGGAAAGACCAACAATATGAACACTAAAAATTACTCAAGGTCGAAAACAAGCAAAAACCGACCCAAAGACTCAAACAAAATCAATTATCCAATTTTATCTTTCCGGGCCCCGTCACGGATAAGCTAGGGTCGTACCAGGTTATCAACCTGTTCCTGGTGCCAGATCAACAAGAACCCGGGATCAACATCCCAATATCAAACTCAGGGATCAACATCCCAATCAAACCGGCATCAACATGCCCATCACAAGTAACCCAGATCATGGCACCACAAAACAGTC
>JAKUCV010004280.1:0-12109 GCA_028386065.3 Turnera subulata
GAAGTCACAATGAACATGCTGTATGGTTTTGTTGTGTAATATAACTTGTGATTTTGCTAAGGTGATGTGGTTGGTGTTACCTGAATAAATTTTTAGGCTGTGGCCATAAGCTTCTGTCAGGTTATTTGCTTAGGCCTGAGGGTGCCCAAGTGGCGCTTCTAGTCGCTCTAGGCACCTGGCCGGTTGCGCTAGTAGGGGCGTGACAGCTTGGTAGCGGAGCATGGTTATAAAATCGTGCAAAGGGCATAGGGTCAATCATATTGTTGAGCTGATACCCATCAACTTAAGACTCGAGGGATTGGTGAGTGCTAATTCCTATGTGTTGCTTGCTTGCTGTGCGCGCAGGTAAACTAGGGAAGAGGCAAACTGGGAAGGATGTTATTGGACAGGACACTGCTCATGATGAGCAATCTGTCCGTGTGGCTCGGCAAAAGGTGGACAAGGGAAAGGCTCGTGTGGTCCCGGAGGAAGAGGTCGTGGCTGAGAGTGAGTTCACTGACCCAGTTCAAGGGGGTGACACAACGGTTGAAGTTTTGAAAGCCAGTTTGCAGGGTGTAAATCGGGCTGTTGAGACCATTTCCGGTTGGATAGCTGAGAAGGAAAGGCACAACGAACCGTTGTAACCGGTTGAAGAGTGTCTCACGATCTCAACCCGAGCTCTCCCGAACTGGTGTGCTAGAAACAGATTTCAGGAGCTGTGTTTGTGGTGTTTTTCTCTTATTTCTTTCTCAAAGAAGAAGAAGGATGTATGTGTTTTTCCTCTGAAAGTTTCAGACCTCGACACTCTCAAAGCTCTGAAAATTCTCAAGCAAAAGAGGAAGAAGGCCAGATTACTTTTAGCTTCAATTAGTGCAGGGAGACAATGGGATTGTGGCTGACGCATTGGCCCATAATCCACCATGATTATGTCTCCATATAATCATGTCTCCCACTAAGCATAACCAACACATCACAACACTAATTTGTTCAAATTATTCTGACAATAATTGAACCAAACCAGCCCAGAACGACCCTGGTCCAACCACGGTCCAACCGCGGTCCAACCACACCTTGGTCGAACCATGGTCCTACCACTATTCAACCACCTGTTCGAATCAATGTCTCTATGTGTGTGTGACCCTGTAGGCACTTGTAACGTTCGGCAATAATCGTAAAATCTCATTTTACAATTGTAAGCAAAGAGCGGCGTCTACCAACACATCATTGCCACCCGAACGACAAGATCGATACTGATTCCACGTGCCTCGGAACATGTCATCGTCCCTTCGTCCCATTGTCAAGATTAAACACGAGACATGGAATATGTCAATCTCGCATACATTTAGTCTCGGTTTCTTGATCCTCGAGTTAACCAGTAAAACGGATATCAATAATATCACATATCATCATCCGAGCATGGCCATGCATTTACGGTTCACCTTTATCAAGAAACCCTCTGATAATATACCAGTTATATGGGTTGGAGGAATCCCATCTTGATCATACAAAACCCACTACATATTCATCATATACCCAATGATTACACTAAGTCTACTCATTTACGAAATAGCCAAGAGTAATATCAAAGTATACGATTCATATGTTGGGAACCTTGACGATCTCAAGTCTAAGGACAATACATATAAGAGTCGCTACCGACAAACATATAACGTTCCATGTAGCGTTCTTAAGTGGGTTGGTCCGGTCCACAAGTTCTCTAACTTGTACCCGTATGTTGAATTCATATCACATATAAACTCTCAACATAAGCTGGTCTTAATTTATTATTACAACCTATCCATAATAATAATCGACTAGGGACAATTTAAGAATATGAAATATTCTAGGATTATAAGTATGTGCAACCGTTTATGAGATAAACGATACTTATTAGGATCTGGCATCTTTGGTTAGCAATTCTTGTTGCTTTGTGGGCATAAACGAGTCATCTTGTGGTTTTTCATGAGTTTTTCCACGGCCAATAAAACTTGGGTGGCGACTCCATCGATTGCCGAAAGGTGAGTGATCCCAGTTTGGCGACTCCGCTGGGGAAGTAGTGGGTTTAAGAAATATTGTGCAATTTTCACTTGAGTTTTGTGCTTCGTTATGTGTCACTTGCATGCTTGCATTGATAATTGTGTGTTTAACCTCTACCTTAAGGGAGCGCGACATTCCTTGCCCATGGCATACCATCACTCATGGTGATCGTGGCATGCGTTTGTCCGTTACCCGCCGCGCGCTTAGATTGGGCACCTCGGCCTGCGACCTCACGCGGCACCACTCATGTCACATGTGAGTTGCTTGAACCACCCATAGCAGCGGTTATTTGGCCCCCAATCAGCCTGCATACCCTTGCATGTAGTTGAACGTAACCCTAGGGGTACTTGCCTTGTATGGAAATATGTTGTGTAATTATGCTTGCCTTTTGTGGATCCAAATTAATTGTGCATTCATATTTTCCAAAAACACAAAACCCAAGTCGACTTTTTTTTTAAACTTGTTTTTCAAAATTTCCTCTTCCAAAATTAATTAAGGAGCTGATTTATATTTTTCTAAAAAAAAAATTTTCAAAAAAAACAAAAACAAAAAAATCAAAAATCGTCAAAAAAAAAATTAAAAATTCAGAAAAAAATCATTTTGTGCCTAGATGTCATATTTTCAAATAAAAACTTTCACTCCATGCTTTTCCCGTTTTTTCCAATCATTCTCCTTTGTCCATTTGAATAAGTGTCAAATCGATGGACGATTTCTTATACGTGCGCGCTTACTATTAGGACATCATGAGTGACGATACTATCCAAGTCGACGACCCGACTGTGATGAAGGAGTTGATGGAGAAACTAAAGGGTGCTAGCATGACACATTTTCTTGGGGTATTAGAAGCCACAAAGTGTGGTGATGGTACCGTAGCCCAATCTTCTAGGAAGGCCACTAGCAAAGCCGATGGTAAGCGGCCAATCATGATTGATGAAGACATGGAAATTCCAGCACCTCACCTAGAGGAGAAGGTTGATAAAATCGAGGTGATGCTCAAGGACCTCAAGAGGAAAGAGGATGACTACAACTTGGGTTGTTTAGCTCTCTTCCCCGAAGCTCGATTACCCGATAAGTTCAAGATGCCCGATTTTGACAAATTCGATGGGACGGGTTGTCCACACACACATTTGAAGATCTATGTTCGCTCTCTCTACCCCATGGGAATTGGTCCAGAATTGATGGCACAACTCTTCCAACGCTCTTTACGAGGGGCGGCTCTACAATGGTACATGTCATTGGATGACAACCGTGTTTCGAAGTGGGAGGATATTTGCAAGGAATTTGTGGATCACTACAAGTACAACATCGCTGTTGATGTCACCAAGAGGGATCTCGAGACCACTAAGCAACAAGCTCAAGAAACTTTCTCCGAGTTCATTACTAGGTGGCGCAATAAGGCATCCCGAATGGTGAAGCACCCATCCGAGAAGGATCAAGTCCAAATGGTGATCAAGAACCTGCAACCTATCTACTACGACCGCATGGTGAGCAACTATTATCCCAACTTCAAGCCTCTTATTGGCGCGGGAAATCAATTGGAGGATGCAATAACATCCGGCAAAATAAAGATCAATAATGAGAACTCCTTTCAAAGGAAGAACTATGGTACAAGCACCAATAAGAAGTCCGCGGACGTAAACAATGTCGAGTCAAATGCTCCCATTCAGCTAGGTAGCACTAAAAGGCAACTCTCTCAATTGTCTATGCCACTTAGCAAGGTCTTGAACATATGTGTTGCACAAAACATTATAACCCCATTGGAGCCTCCTGCCACTCCTAATCTCAAGGGCGACCAAAGCAAGTATTGCAATTATCACCAATCCAAGGGGCATGGTACCGATGATTGTTTTCGCTTGCGCCATTTAGTGCAAGACTTGATTAATCAAGGGAAAATCCTCCCCACGACGAAGCCGAACACCAAGACAATTCCTTTGCCTTCTCACAATACCATTGGCGCCATCTTCGAGGGAGAATTGTTGGATAATTCTAAGCTTATTCACCCCATGGAGGAGGTAGAGTGCATGATGCTCATTAATTTGGACGACTATGTGGACATTGGAGATGACGAAATCGATGCTATTACGGGGTCGGGTCGAATTTTCAAGCCTATTGATCTCAAATCCGAAAATCCTATCACCCTTTGCGAAGACTATGGCCTCGAAGGTTTATTTGGAGACATGTGCTTGGAGCATGAAGTTAAGCATGAGAGATATGATCACACCTATCCTAGAACCCTTGAAGCACTGGGAATGGAGCAAGCCACCTAGGCGGCGTAGGCAATTTCGATGTCGAGTGTGAGTCTGAGTCTGAGTCCGCATCTTCTTTTGATAATACTTTTGAGGATAATGATGTTTTCCGTTTTTCAAAGAAAAATATGAAGCTTACATTCCCTTACATTGGTGTTTGTGATGATAATGTTATTTGCATGGATGATGTGCTTAATGACGATGAACTAAATAAATTCCATGAATCACCTACTCTTTCTCAATCTAATGAGGGTGAATCATTTCAAATCAACTTGGGAACTGACATTGAACCTAAAATTACCAAAATAAGCGCTACACTATCCGATAGTATTCAAGATGAACTCACCGCCTTGATCTGAGAATATGTGGATGTATTTGCATGGTCCTACAAAGATATGCCTGGTATCGACCCTGAGATTGCCCAACACCGTATCCCGACTTTTCCAAATGCCAAACCTGTTAAGCAAAAGGTGCATCGTCTTCAACCTCAATGGGCACTCAAGGTAAAGGAAGAAGTGGAAAAGCAACTCCAAGCCGACTTCTTAGAAGTAATAGACTATCCTGAATGGTTAGCCAACATCGTCTCGGTACTGAAGAAGGATGGCAAGGTTCGCATGTGTGTCAACTATCGAGATTTGAACAAAGCATGCCCTAAGGACGAGTTTCCATTAACTCATATCGATTTGCTAGTTGATGCAACCGCGGGTCACGCACTCTTATCGTTCATGGACGGATTTTTGGTTACAACTAAGTACTCATGGCACCCGAGGATAAGCACAAGACAACTTTTCGCACGGAATGGGGTACTTTTTTCTCCAAGGTAATGCCTTTCAGACTTGTCAATGCTGGCACCACCTACCAACGAATGGCCACTACTCTCACTCATGACATGATGCACGACATAGTGGAGTTGTACGTCGATGATATGATTGTCAAATCGCTAACCAACGAGCTACATCTGCCAAATCTTTGGCGATTCTTCGAGAGATGTAGAAAATTCGGCATGAGGATGAACCCGCAAAAGTGTGTATTCGGTGTAAAGGCCGGTAAACTACTCGGTTTCATGGTCAGTGAAAGAGTAATCGAGGTCGACCCGAACAAGATCAAAGCAATTCAAGAGATGCCAATTCCGAGAACTGAGAAGGAGATCCGTGGCTTCCTTGGTCATGTACAATACATAAGTAGGTTCATTGCACAATTATCGAGTATGTGCACGCCCATTCATCGTCTTTTGAAGAAAGGGGCATCCACCGAGTGGAATGACGATTGCCAACATGCTTTTGATCAAATCAAGGAGTACTCGTCCAATCCTCCCGTGCTACAACGCTGAGATCGGGTCAACCACTTCTGCTATATCTTACTGTGACTGACAATGCCATGGGTGCTATGTTCGCACAATATCTCTCTGATTCTCGAGTGGAGAACACTATCTACTACTTGAGCAAGAAGATGACTGACTACGAAGCCAAGTATAACATGATCGAGAAAACTTGTGTCGCATTGACTTGGACTTGCCAGAAATTGAGACATTATTTTGTGACACACGAGGTGTTACTTATCTCCCGTATGGATCCTATCAAGTTTCTCCTAAAAAAACCAGTGCCAAGTAGCAAGATGGCTCATTGGGTTGCTATCTTATCCCAATTCGACATTCGGTTTGTGTCTCAAAAGGCCATCAAAGGTAGCGCCATATCTGATTTCTTGGCCTCTCAACCGGTAACTCATGATGAAAGGTTCGAGCCTCAATTCCCCGATGAAGGTATCATGACCGTCACTATTCCTACATGGGAGATGTACTTTGATGGAGCTGCGAATGGAAGTGGATTCGGCGCCAGCATTATCCTCATTTCACCTGACAGGGTTACTTACCCTTTATCTTGCAAACTCGAGTTTGAAGCTACTAACAACATAGCCGAATATGAAGCATGCACTATTGGGCTTGAAACCGCAATCAACCTTGGTATCCGGCGCATCCATGTGTATGGAGACTCTACTCTGGTCATTTCACAAGTCCTGGGTGAATGGAAGATCAAGAAGGACAAGCTTATGCCTTATCATGAATATCTACAAGGGCTTGCCGCCATGTTCGAGGAGATAGTTTTCTATTATGTCCCTAGGATGAGTAATCAATTCGCTAATGCACTTGCCATGTTAGCATCTATGATTGGTATGCCAAAAAATGCCATTATCCTACCCATTGGAATCCAAAAGAATGTCGAGCCATCATTCCACCGAGTGACTAACACGCCAAAGCCTTGGTTCAAGAACCTAATCCACACTATCTGCTTTGATCAAGAGACTATTATGGCAGTCACTGTGCCTGAAACCAGTCAGCCCTCCTACACCTTGAGCAACTTGAATGCCGAGGGCCAACATTGGTACACTGACATTTACAATCTATTGTACGATGGATCCTGTCCTGAGCATGCAACTAGCAAAGAAAGAACAACTCTAAAACAACTCGCCATTGGATATATCCTATGCACTGGTAAGTTGTACAAAAGACATGCCAGCGGGGTTCATTTACTCTATGTCAATGCCAATGAAGCTCAAAGAATCATGGAAAAGGTGCATGGAGAAGACGAAGGTCCACACATGGGTGGGGATATGCTGGCTCAGAAAATCCTACGATTGGGTTACTACTAGTCCACTATGGATGCTGATTGTGCTAAACACATTAAGTCTTGTCATACATGTCAAGTGCACGCCATGTTGCAACATCTTCCACCATCTCCTCTTACGCCACTATCATCGCCTTGGCCATTCTCTACATGGGGTATTGACATCACTGGCAAGATCACTCCTAAGTCATCTAAAGGGCACGAGTATATCCTTGTAGCTATTGATTATTTCACCAAATGGGTTGAAGCCGAGTCCTTCGCCGTCCTCAATGCCAAGAAAGTTGCCAAGTTCATCCACAGCAACTTCATTTGCCGGTATGGTGTTCCCTTCGAGTTAATATCTGACAATGGTGTTCACTTCAAAGCTGATGTAGAAAGGTTATGCATCCGCTACGCCACCAAGCATCATAAGTCATCGCCTTATCGACCTCAAACTAATGATGCTATGGAAGCTGCTAACAAGAACATCAAGACAATCATCAAGAAAACTCTTTCTACACATTGAGAGTGGCCAGACAAGCTACCATTGGCATTATGGGGATACCGTACTTCTATCCGTTCATCCACCGGTGCTACACCATATTCACTTGTATTTGGCATGGAGGCCGTGCTCCCTGTTGAACTTGAGGTCCAATCTCTAAGGGTGGCCCATGAGAGAATTGTTACTAAGACGAAATGGGTTCAAGAACGCATCGATCAACTGGCGCTACTCGATGAGAAGCATTTGCAAGCTCTGTACCATGTTCAAGGTTAAGAAAGGCGTATGGCGCGCTCATTCAATAAAAGGATTAAGTCTCGTGGACTAAAAAAAGGCGACCTAGTGCTTATGGAGATACGGCAGCCGGTGCATGATCCTAGGGGCAAATTCAAGACTAATTGGTGTGGACCATACATTATCAAGGAGATCCTTCCTGGAGGGGCAACAAAGATTCGAGATCTAGACGGCAACGAGTTCAAGGAACAGGTCAACATAGATCAACTCAAGAAATACTATGTGTAGTGATCAAAGCATTGTTCAAAGAACTACGTAGACCTGATTCTGTGTAAACACAACCCCCATACTCCATTCAATTCAAAGAAAAAAATCCACTAACAAATATCAAGCACAGATACGTAGGAAGCCTGCAAAGGTCCGGTCTCTTCTTATTATATCAAGGTAAAAGTTCCCAAGTTGACTAAAAACTGGAATTTATTCGGTCTTATTGTTATTATGCATAGGTCTTTAATGCCTAGGGCCCAATTCTTGTCATAGTTTTCCTCTGACTCATTGTGTCCCACGGACTCAGCTCTAGTTGGCTCAGGATTGCCCATAATTTTCCTTCGCCTCGAGCGTAATACTTTCTCCAATGGTTCGGTAGTATCCTTTAGTCATTGCACATACGTCGGAATAGGTGGCTCCAATGCTTGCGTCCCTACGCCAACCCAAGTCAAGAGAGTCGAACTCCTACTTATATATCCCACGAGTTTGCCATCCATCATCCCTTGGATAGGAGGTGTGATCATACAAGGAACTGGTTGAGCATGTCCAATCTGTCTCATAATCTGCGCCGTGTTGTAGTAAGTAGATTGCTTCATGCCGGGTAGTAGCACTACTTCATCGCCAAATATATCTCTCGCCATGCGGGTAACTTTCAGCCAATCACAATGCCACAATATGTTATGGGATGTCAAATGGTGCATATAGGAGACCCACTCCTTCATAGTTGAGAAGTGTTGTAGTCGACGCCTTGTTGAGTACCCCGCCGATGTGTACTTTGATGATATCGGTTTTTCAATGATCTTCAGATGTTCACACAGCCGCATTTGTAGAAGCAGTGGAGAGCTGCCAATCGGTACATTCAAGTCATCCGCAAGTGCATCTAGCGCGTTAAGGGTCTCGCCCACTACAAGAGGAACAAGGCTATGCCCTTGGTATAGTTGCTTGACATATTCTCCAAGAATGATATGACCCATGCCGTCGCGTGTCTTCAATAGGAACTCACTCATCATGACAAAAGATAGGACCCGTTTCCTCGTTTCTCTCCAGCTGCTTCTGAGCGTTTCATCTCCATCTCCGTGATATAAGGTGATTAAGGGCCCTAGGTTGATGTATTCCTTGTCTATCAAGAGCGAATCCCACCATTCTTTGGATATTGCTAAATAGGAGCACACACTCTTCACATGTGGAGCACTGTATGACGCTGCAACTATCTTCCTATTCTTTGTCTCCGCAGTGAGTTGATCCTCGGTATCGCTTGTTGTTGCTCCAAGGAAGGCGTTGAACTCCTCTACCGTTGGGCAAAGCTCCATCATATCTTTTCCGAAGCGGAATACATGATTTTCTCTATTCTAGAACGTGGCTGCAGCCCTTATCAGCTCCGATTGGACTTGCACAAGCCTCAGGCTAAACAACCTCTTCAAATCCAATAAATCGTATTGGATGTACTTCGGGATGCTCTTCATCCAAGCTTGCACTTTAGCTTGAAAATTGTCACTCATGGTGTCCTAGCACTCAAATGTGTGTTCTCAAGTGTTTTTACACTCCCCTGGAGGTCTTAGGTTCCTTTTATAGAGGTTAGATGTAACGCCCCGAATTTCGTTAATTGACTTTTTTTTTTTCGAAATTTTCAAAATTTCCGGTATTTAATTCCAATTTTACCCTTGCAACATTTTCGGTATTCAGGTTAAGGAAATAAATTTATTTTCCTTGAAAATATAAATTTTTAAGTCAGAATTGGTCCTTGGTTCTGGTTTTGTTGGAGTAAATGTGTCTCGGGGCTTGACGCGGAGTTTATAGTAGTTTGGGTCGAAACTACGTAGTTTTGGGGATAGGGAAAAAAAAAACAGTAAGATGCGCTTTGACCAGGGTTGACCACGCTTTGACCAGGGTCGTTTAGGCTGCGGGTAACCCTAACCCCTCACTCTCTTTTCCTCTCCTTTCTCTCTTTCTTTTTCTTTTCTTTATTTTCTTCTCTTCTTCTTCCGCTCTGTGCCGCCCCCACGATTCGCCCCAGCTTTCTCATCCTCGAATCGTGACTAACGAAATCTCTCCTTTTCTTCTTCGTGGAGCTGTCGCGACCATCGAAGGGCGAGGCTGCCGCCTTGGCTTCGACGTGGGAAGGGCTCAGGTGCAGGTCTGGCGCGACTCGGCCCGGGCTTGGATGCGACAAGGAGTCGCCACTGCCTGTGTTGCCGTCTTGGGATATCGAGGTCATCTCGGGCTCGTAGGTGTTGGACTCGAGCCATGGCCAGGTCGGGTTAACGAGGGACGGCAGACCTGCGAACTTGCCACCACCGGGGTAAGTGGCCACGCCGACCTTTCCCCTATTTCCTTCACTTCTTTTCTTTTGCCGAGTTTCACTTTCCTTTTTTTTCTTTCTCTCCTATTGCTGAGTTGTATGGTTTCTGTTGCCTCTTCTTTGTTGTGGAATCGGATGGTGGCGGGTCTGTTGACACGGTGTTGGTGCCGGACCATCGTGTCGATGGTGTTGTTTGGATTGAGGCTTTAATCTGATGGTCGTGGTCGACTGTACTGTGGTGGTTGGCGGCGGGTCGATCGTGTTCTGGGTGTACCGGAGGCGGATTCCTTTCCGAGCAGAGGCTTCATGGCTTGGGTTTCTTTTTCTTTTTCTGGGTAAGGATTCAACACATTTAATTAGTTTCTTAGATCGATATAAGGATGTGGTTGTTGTTTGCTTGAGTTTTGATGTTGGTTTTTGGGATTTTGGGTTCGGCAGTGCTATTCAGGATTTGTTGGCAACTGTGATGTATTCACCGGCGAAGTTGACCGGAATCCGGCGGGCGGTTCACTGTTTCGGCGAGCGGTTCACTGTTCGGGTGAGACGACAATTTTAATTGGCCTTACACGGTAGTCCCCGGATGATGTGTATATTTTACTTTCCGATCATGTCATGTCAAGCACGGTATTAATCGATGTATCAGTATGAAATGGACTTAGTAGAAGTGTGGCACGTTGAGAAACGCGAGGCCGGAAAATAAATATATCGGACGCACGTTATATCATTAGGTCGGAAAGGTCGGGCTCGGGAGCTCGATTATTGTGACTAAGTGAATGTGTAACGCCCCGGATTTTCATAATTTGACTTTTCTCGGAATTTTTGAAATTTTTATTCCAATTTTGCCCTTGAGGAATTTCCGGATTTTCGGACAAGGAAATAAATTATTTTTACCTTGGTTATATGGAATTTAGTTGATGGTAAGACGGGTTCGGCTTTCGTTGGAGTTTAATCGGGTTTCGGGGTTGAGAATTAAGTTTGAAGTGGTCTCCCCGAAACTACGTCGTTTTGGAACTGTTCAAGAAAAAAAAAAAAAAAAAAAAAAGGGCGAGTCAACGGGCGGGTTGACCGCGCCCAGCCGAACGACGCGTCGTTCGGGCTGGCGGGTCAAGCCCTAAAAGGCTTCCTCCTCTTTTCTTTTCTTCACTTTTCTTTTTCTCCTTCTCCTCCCTTAGCCGCCGCCGCCTACACCCCCTCTCTCTTCTTCCTCCCTGTTTCGTTCTTCTCTCCCCTCCTCTCCTCTCGTTTTCTTCCTTCTCTCCCTCTCTCCCTCACCTTCCTTCCTCAAGCTCCACGCACGCCGCCACCAATTGCTTCGTGGGCCGCCGTCGCTGTTGGACGAACTGCAGGGGCCGAGGCCGGCTGACCGGAGACTGAACGGGAGGATCCCGTGTGGCCTTCCTCTCGCCACCGGCTGCGTCGCCGACGAGGTAAGCCCGGTCTCCTCATCCCTCTCGGCTTCTATTTCGTTTTTCTGTTTTCTTCGTCGATTTCTTTTCTTCTTCTCTTCGATGACCTCTTGGCCGGGGTGCTCTGTTGGTTTGTTTTGGTTTTAATGGGTTGTTGTGGTTGATGCTCCGGTTTGGTTTGACGGGGTTTGTAGGTTGTTGCTTGTTGGTGGTTGTGTGCGCTCGTGGGATTGGTGTCGTGGTGTTTCTGGTTGTTGTCGACGGGGGGTGGTCGTGGTTGTTGCGTGTTGGCTGCGGGTGTGGTGTGTCGGCAGTGATTGGAGCTCGGGTGTGGGTGTCTTTCCGGGCAGATTTCAGTTCCGGCAGTAACTTCCGGGTAAGGGTCCTTTGTTTTCTTCCTTCTTCAATTCGTTGAATATTGGATTTGCGAATTTTTGGTTGCTGTGAGTTGAACTTGGGCTGGTTGTGTGTTTCTGGCAGTTTTGGGCGAATTCCGGCAAGGTCACCGGAATCCGGCGAGGCTCGGGAATTTTCCGGCGAGG
>JAKUCV010004280.1:12947-83521 GCA_028386065.3 Turnera subulata
ACCTCGAAATCACTTCATTTGAGCTATTCTTAATTATACAGTCCCATACCCGTATAATTATGAAATCGCCCCAACTGTGCAGCCCCATCCCTACACAGTCTCAGGATCTCTCCTATTCCGGTGTGGATTCGGTTCATTCCTGTGCCCCTCCTTCTAGAAGCCTGCCAGAAGCCGCTCCTTGTCCATGCTCATCCCGGCACCGGCGTACACTTCCCGCCCTCATAGACTCCGGGTGTCACAGAATGGGCCGGACCTAGACCCAAGTTATGCCATGTTAAGGATATATGGGCTTTAGGCCCAAGGACTATTTTAGATACGGGCTATAGGCCCAATACGGAGTAATTAATTTAAAAAAGGGCTTTAGGCCCAGTGACTTAATTTGATGTGGGCTTAGGCCCTGAGAACAGTTAATCGGGATTAATAATTGAACTTAAGCGAACTTTTGGTCTTGGGCTAAGATATAGGATTTGTCGAGCTAAGACCATAGACCTATCTTAATCGGACTTAAGGACAAAAGATAATATGGGTTAAAGTCACGACATTGACATGTTTTTAGCATAGTTTTATGTGGACCTTATGTGTGGTCGTTTTGATTCTAATATAGCATATGTTAAGGTGGAATGAGGATTCGGCTTCCGAGACAATTAATATGGCCCAGGTGAGGACTTATAAACCTTTGTATGCATTACTGCCTACAATGCTCGGTTAATTGTTTTGGAATATAAAGTGGTGATATTTGTTTGATCATTATTGCTGTATGCATGCTTGCCTGTTGTGCTGTTGTTGCTATTTGCAAAGTGAATTATGTTGATGTTACCTATGACGTGGTGTGCCTGATTATGTGGCCTGCTTGTCTGATGTGATGTATTGTGCCTGTCTAGTATGACTTGTTTGGTTATGATAAACACATGAGATATAGATTTGTGGTTTGTGTGGTGGACTATGGGCTGGGGCCCGGATTTGAGATTAAGATATTAAATCCACACAACGATGTTTGACAATAACGTATGGTACAACTCTTAAAGAATAAATGAGAATAACGAATTATAATGATGTATTGTGCCTGTCTAGTATGACTTGTTTGGTTATGATAAACACATGAGATATAGATTTGTGGTTTGTGTGGTGGACTATGGGCTGGGGCCCGGATTTGAGATTAAGATATTAAATCCACACAACGATGTTTGACAATAACGTATGGTACAACTCTTAAAGAATAAATGAGAATAACGAATTATAATAAAGTCTATTGTGGGGCTGTTGACCAGTTGGTTCGAGCGGGAAGTAATACCCCTCGGGATAGCATGCGGGTTTGCATGTGGGCCTGTGATGGCCGGTTCTATCTCTCTCTTTCTATCTCCCCCTTTCTATCTCCTTCTTTCTCTCTGTCTCTCTCTCTCTATGGATATGTTTGGGCTTCGTGCCTGGTTTATTTGGGCTTATGCCTGGTTGTCTCATGAGACGGGACCGAGCTCGACGCACACAGTAGAGGGCCCTAATAAAATATTTAAACCTAATATCAAAGACAATAAAATAAGTAATGATAAGTGATGGTATGTAGTCTGTTGATGTCTTGCTCTGTGTATTGATGTTGTTGTTGTTTGATGCCGGTGTATTTGTAGTTGATTTGTAATTTTATATTATTGGTTTATTTGTTTGCGGTGAGACAGTGGTTGGTCTCACCCCCTCACAGTTTTACAGAGGTTAGCTGATCGATGATCAGAAGAGCATATCAGCAGGTGGCGGTGCTTTCCTCTCCTCGGGTCGGATCCATAGAGTTCTCTGCATACATGTTTTCATATGTATAGTCTTCCGCTGCATACTCGTTGTTGTGTAATTTGCTGTATAAATGTTCATTGATTATTTTGTTGATATTGCATCCCGGGAAGAAGGGCATTTTGGTCTCTTCACATGTTATACTTTCTTTATTTTGTTTGGGATACGGGTGTCCCGGGAATGATAAGGGCAATTTGGTCAATCTATAATTAACTTATAACTTATATTATTAAATTGGGACACGGTCGTTTCAGTTGGTAGCGGAGCAGGCTGTAGATCCTTCGGGATGTTTGGATACGTGTTCTCACTTATATGCATAAGTCTGCTCCAGTTTGAGTCGGTTGTTGCATATGTCAAATGCATTCATATAGTGAGTCGTACTATGGATCCGGTGGAGGACACGCACCTGCTGAGGGTCGGAGTGACCCGGTATTGTTGTTGAAATGATATGTTTATCCTTACAGCTTGGCTGTAAGCAAAGTTTATTTTGTGGTATATCCACTATTTTGTCAGAGACGGTGTAGACTCTTGACTCTTTGCTTGTGTCTTCTGTCTGTGTGGAACTGGCCAATACAAGCAAGAACCATGGATCTGAGCTCGGGTGTTAAGTCTGTTAGGAGATGATCTTATATGATACTTGTGGATTTGAATTCGTGTGTTTTTGGTGAACATGTTGTTTGTGGTCTTATTTGCTGAGCTCGAGGATTTGAAATCACTGGTGAATTAATTTATAGATTAAATCTGGTTCGGAGTTCGAGATGATTTCTTGAAGTATATTGAGGTTGATCTAATACTGAGTTTGGGGAAATATCTTTTGATGATACTTGAGATACTTAGCTTGGTTGAGGATATAATTCATGTGCTAAATGAGGATGCTGGTGGTATGTTCATATTGAGGTTTGATTTTGAGGTGGTCTCGGGAATTGAGAATTTATCGCTAGTTAGGTAATTGTGTGACAAGAGGTACAGTGGTATTCTAAGTTTTTCATTAAAGAAACTTTGATGTTCATATTAACTTGGGCATTAGACTTATAAGTATGAGTTATGAAAGGATGTTTAGATCTTAAGGAATCCGTGGTATAAAATTAGATTATGAAGTTTTGGTAATGAGTGGTTTCTAGTGTCTAAGGTATGATCCGGGATATATATACGATTTTGAATGGATTTGCGTATGATTATGGAAATACTTTGAGGTTCAAAATATGTATGGATTTTTGGTCTTGTGCTATTCAGAATGGGAGTGATGATCTGGTTACTTAGGTAACAACTTGGGTTCTGTGTTAGAGGAAATGCGTAACAGATTGAAGGATTGGATATATTTGGTTGATTGATGATGAATGAAACGGGTTTTATATTTTGATATTATAAATGTGGGTCACGGTTAGAAAAGACTATTGGGTTTGTAACGCCCCGATTTTCGTTAATAGATTTTTACGGAATTTTCAAAATTTTTGAATTTAATTTCCAATTTTACCCTTGATGAATTTTCGATTGTTTGGTTAAGGAAATTTATTTATTTTCCTTGGAAATATTAATTATGAATTTTGTCGGGTTCTTGGTTGAAGCTAATGCGTACTCGAGAGTGTAATGCAAATGCATGAGAAGTTTCGTTTGAAACTACGTAGTTTTGCAGTTGAAGGAAAAAAAAGAGATCATAAAACCTAACCAGCGCGTTGACCACGGGTTGACCGCGCCTAAGACCAAAACGACGTCGTTTTGGTCCACGCCGGCAACCCTAACTCACTTTGCCTTCTTTTCTCCACGCCGCCACAGCCTAAACTCCTCTCTTCCCACTTTCTTCTCTCTCGATTCTCCCTCTGCTCCCACGATCCCCTCCGACCTCCTCTCCTTGAATCGTGGTCTTGACGGGTACCTAACCCGAAACACTTCCCTTCCTTTGCGTTTTCTTTCTCTCCGATTCACCACCATCTCGTTTTCTTTCGATCTCACTCTCGTCGCCAACACCATCATCTCCTCTCATCTCTTCTTTCCTTCGATTTCACACACATGTGCAACCAGAGAGCCACCACCGAGGGAAGAAGAGAAGGCTGTGGAGGGACGGGGGCGACGGGCACTGGAGCCTCTCGACCCGAGCCGTGCGTGGCCGTGTAGTGGTGTCGCCGTTGCTGTCTCTCGCGCAGCCGTTGCCTGGTAAGTCCGACAACATTTCTCTCTTCCTCGTTTTCTTACAGTTATGTTGAGGTTGTTGTTGATGTCGGGTTGTTTAGTGGTGGGTCTGGGTTCGGTCGACTCCTTTCTTCTTCCTTTTTCTTCGTTTTGTTTGTTATCTATTGGTTCACGGGTTGATGGAAGTGTTGGGTGTGTTTTTGTGTTGGTTGGTTGAGGATGGTGGCGAGATTGGGGTCATTCTGTGTTGCTGGTGGTCGGCCATCCATTGTGTTGGTGTTGGGTTGCCGGGTTCGGGCTTGCCGGCAGTGGGGTGGTTTCCGGCCACTGGGGACTCGGGTTTTGCTGCAGTTCAACAGACCCGAGGGGCTAGGCAGGGGGCAGTCACGACTCGCTTGTATTTTGGTAAGGATTCTGATCCTCTTTTTCCCTTTCCAATTCGAGTCTGTCTTTCTGTATGGGTTACTCGTTGGATTTTCTGTTGGCTCGGTTGAGAGGTTAATGCCTTTGTAGATGAGCTAATTTAGTTTACAAGAGTACTAGTATGCAAATAATACATTAACACGTGATTGAGGGTTGTTGGGTATAAATGGTTTCGGGAAATTCTAATTGTTAGTTGATCATCATGTTGAATGTTGACAGTAAGTAGCATGACAGATTAGCATCTGGGAAACATTGAATATACTAAATCAGCTCACTTGTTTTAAGGTAGTTTCCTTCCTTTAGGTTAGATGCAAGATTGATAATAAGTCTTTTGAGAGTGAGTCCTAATGGGTTGAAATTTATCTTGCCAAGGAAATGGTGGTCTACTACGGGTTTTTACAACGGATACACTTAAATTCTAGTCCTTATGGAATTATGTTTTGGCTTTAGCTCGGTCCAAATAGTATGCTGCTAAGACCTTGCGTAAGTCAAATGAACAAGGATTTGGGATGCCTTTATTTATAATTAAACTCTTGCTTTTAAACCTTGGTAAAGAATGACTCTTGAGCTTTGGGTCTGGTTCAAAATGAATTGTTAATAGCTAGGTTAGATAATAGGCTTGACTATACATTTATGTGAATGGTGTTTTGTATCTAGCTTTCAAAGTGGAGTTTTATAAAGATAATAGGGCTTACCCTGTAGTCTCTTATAGTTCCTACGTCATGTTGAGGTCCGTAAACATTGAAATCATATAGCTAGGTACCCGGCATGCCTACATTCCCTGTCTTTTAAATCAATGTATAAGTGATACATGTGACTATATATTTAGGCTTTGGAGGTACTTGAGGAGTAACCAGATGGAGTGCTAGCTTCTAAATGATTTCAGGTGAGGACTTATAAACCTTTGTATGCATTACTGCCTACAATGCTCGGTTAATTGTTTTGGAATATAAAGTGGTATTATTTGCTTGATCTTTAATGCTGTATGCATGCTTGCCTGTTGTGCTGTTGTTGCTCTTTGCAAAGTGAATTACGTTGATGTTACCTATGACGTGGTGTGTTGATTATGTGGCCTGTTTGTCTGATGTGATGCATTGTGCCTGTCTAGTATGACTTGTTTGGTTATGATGAACACATGAGATATAGATTTGTGGTTTGTGTGGTGGACTATGGGCTGGGGCCCGGATTTGAGATTAAGTTATTAGATAAACACAACGATGTTTGACAATAACGTATGGTACAATTCTTAAAGAATTAATGAGAATACCGAATTATAATAAAGTCTACTGTGGGGCTGTTAACCGGTTGGTTCGAGCGGGAAGTAATACCCCTCGGGATAGCATGCGGGTTTGCATGTGGGCCTGTGATGGCCGGTTCTATCTCCCTCTTTCTATCTCCCCCTTTCTACCTCCCTCTTTCTCTCTGTCTCTCTCTCTCTCTCTCTATGGATATGTTTGGGCTTCGTGCCTGGTTATTTGGGCTTATGCCTGGTTGTCTGATCAGACGGGACCGAGCTCGACGCACACAGTAGAGGGCCCTAATAAAATATTTAAACCTAATAACAAAGATGATAGTATAAGTAATGACATGTGATGGTTTGTAGTCTGATGATGTCTTGCTCTGTGTATTGTGGGTGTTGTTGTTTGATGCCGGTGTACTTGTAGTTGATTTGTATTTGTATATTATTGGTTTATTTGTTTGCGGTGAGACAGTGGTTGGTCTCACCCTCTCACAGTTTTACACAGGTTAGCTGATCGATGATCAGAAGAGCATATCAGCAGGTGGCGGTGCATTCCTCTCCTCGGGTCGGATCCATAGAGTTCACTGCATACATGTTATTATATGTGTAGTCTTCCGCTGCATACTCGTTGTTGTGTAATTTTTTGTGTAAATGTTCATTGATTATTTTGTTGATATTGTATCCCGGGAAGAAGGACATTTTGGTCTCTTCACATGCTATATATTCTTTAATGGATAACTTGGGATACGGGTGTCCCGGGGATTGATAAGGGCAATTTGGTCAATCAATAATTAATTTATAACTCATATTAATAAATTGGGACACGGGCGTTTCAGTTGGTGAAGGTGCTCTCCTTGAGGGGGATAAAAAGCATCACGTCCCGAGTTCGAATCCCTAGTGCTGCAGCATGGTAAAGGATTAAACCCAAGAGGTGTGGGCTGAGGGATGTGATGTAACAATACCTGAGTTTGGTGGGTCCCTCGGGGAGAGGGCCTTCACAGAAAAGGCGCCTTTTTTGTGAAGGCCCTCCCCCGGAGGGACCAACCAAATCCAGGTATTGTTACATCACTCCCTCCGCCCGATTAAATCCTTTACCATGCTGCAGCACTAGGGATTCGAACTCGGGACGTGATGCTTTTTATCCCCCTTGGTGAAGGTGCTCTCCTTGAGGGGGATAAAAAGCATCACGTCCCGAGTTCGAATCCCTAGTGCTGCAGCATGGTAAAGGATTTAATCGGGCGGAGGGAGTGATGTAACAATACCTGGATTTGGTTGGTCCCTCGGGGGGAGGGCCTTCACAGGGTTAATGTTTTGATCTTATGGTCAATGGATCATGTTTGATTTAAGTCGATGATCGACTAGGTAAACCGGAGTTCTTAGAAGTGTCATTGATGGTCATGATGGTTCTACTTGGTAGTTTTGGCCAATGGTATTTTGAAACCGGGTGACACTTGTTTGTGTCAGTTAAGCACTTGGTTGTTTGAATTATTCTGCAAATTTCGAGGACGAAATTTTGTTAAGTGGGCTAGAACTGTAACGCCCCGAATTTCGTTAATTGACTTTTTTTTTTCGGAATTTTCAAAATTTCCGGTATTTAATTCCAATTTTACCCTTGCAACATTTTCATTATTCAGGTTAAGGAAATCAATTTATTTTTCCTTGAAAATATAAATTTTTAAGTCGGAATTTGTCCTTGGTTCGGGTTTTGTTGGAGTAAATGTGTCTCGGGGCTTGACGCGGAGTTTATAGTAGTTTGGGTCGAAACTACGTAGTTTTGGGGATAGGGAAAAAAAAAAACAGTAAGATGCGCTTTGACCAGGGTTGACCACGCTAGCCAAAACGGGGTCGTTTAGGCTGCGAGTAAGCCTAACCCCTCACTCTCTTTTCCTCTCCTTTCTCTCTTTTTTTTCTTTTCTTTCTTCTCTTCTCTTCTTCTTCCGCTCTGTGCCGCCCCCACGATTCGCCCCAGCTTTCTCATCCTCGAATCGTGACTAACGAAATCTCTCCTTTTCTTCTTCGTGGAGCTGTCGCGACCATTGAAAGGCGAGGCTGCCGCCGTGGCCTCGACGTGGGAAAGGCTCAGGTGCAGGTCTGGCGCGACTCGGCCCGGGCTTGGATGCGACAAGGAGTCGCCACTGCCTGTGTTGCCGTCTTGGGATATCGTGGTCATCTCGGGCTCGTAGGTGTTGGACTCGAGCCATGGCCAGGTCGGGTTAACGAGGGACGGCAGACCTGCGAACTTGCCACCACCGGGGTAAATGACCACGCCGTCCTTTCCCCTATTTCCTTCCCTTCTTTTCTTTTGCCGAGTTTCACTTTTCTTTTTTTCCTTTCTCTCCTATTGCTGAGTTGTATGGTTTCTGTTGCCTCTTCTTTATTGTGGAATCGGATGGTGGCGGGTCTGTTGACACGGTGTCGGTGCCGGACCATCGTGTCGATGGTGTTGTTTGGATTGACGCTTTAATCTGATGGTCGTGGTCGGTTGTACTGTGGTGGTTGGCGGCGGGTCGATCGTGTTCTGGGTGTACCGGAGGCGGATTCCTTTTCGGACAGAGGCTTCATGGCTTGGGTTTCTTTTTCTTTTTGTGGGTAAGGATTCAACACATTTAATTAGTTTCTTAGATCGATATAAGGCTGTGGTTGTTGTTTGCTTGAGTTTTGATGTTGGTTTTTGGGATTTTGGGTTCGGCAGTGCTATTTAGGATTTGTTGGCAACTGGGATGTATTCACCGGCGAAGTTGACCGGAATCCGGCGGGCGGTTCACTGTTCCGGCGAGACGACAATTTTAATTGGCCTTACACGGTAATCCCCGAATGATGTGTATATTTTACTTTCTGATCATGTCATGTCAAGCACGGTATTAATCGATGTATCAGTATGAAATGGACTTAGTAGAAGTGTGGCACGTTGAGAAACGCGAGGCCGAAAAATAAATATATCGGACGCACGTTATATCATTAGGTTGGAAAGGTCGGGCTCGGGAGCTCGATTATTGTGACTAAGTGAACGGGCCGGACCTAGACCCAAGTTATGCCATGTTAAGGATATATGGGCTTTAGGCCCAAGGACTATTTTAGATACAGGCTATAGGCCCAATACGGAGTAATTAATTTAAAAATGGGATTTAGGCCCAGTGACTTAATTTGATGTGGGCTTAGGCCCTGAGAACAGTTAATCGGGATTAATAATTAAACTTAAGCGAACTTTTGGTCTCGGGCTAAGATATAGGATTTGTCGAGCTAAGACCATAGACCTATCTTAATCGGACTTAAGGACAAAAGATAATATGGGTTAAAGTCACGACATTGACATGTTTTTAGCATAGTTTTATGTGGACCTTATGTGTGGTCGTTTTGATTCTAATATAGGATATGTTAAGGTGGAATGAGGATTCGGCTTCCGAGACAATTAATATGGCCCAGGTGAGGACTTATAAACCTTTGTATTCATTACTGCCTACAATGCTCGGTTAATTATTTTGGAATATAAAGTGGTGATATTTGTTTGATCATTAATGCTGTATGCATGCTTGCCTGTTGTGCTGTTGTTGCTATTTGCAAAGTGAATTATGTTGATGTTACCTATGACGTGGTGTGCCTGATTATGTGGCCTGCTTGTCTGATGTGATTTATTGTGCCTGTCTAGTATGACTTGTTTGGTTATGATAAACACATGAGATATAGATTTGTGGTTTGTGTGGTGGACTATGGGCTGGGGCCCGGATTTGAGATTAAGATATTAAATCCACACAACGATGTTTGACAATAACGTATGGTATAACTCTTAAAGAATAAATGAGAATAACGAATTATAATAAAGTCTACTGTGGGGCTGTTGACTGGTTGGTTCGAGCGGGAAGTAATACCCCTCGGGATAGCATGCGGGTTTGCATGTGGGCCTGTGATGGCCGGTTCTATCTCCCTCTTTGTATCTCCCCCTTTCTATCTCCCTCTTTCTCTCTGTCTCTCTCTCTCTATGGATATGTTTGGGCTTCGTGCCTGGTTTATTTGGGCTTATGCCTGGTTGTCTCATGAGACGGGACCGAGCTCGACGCACACAATAGAGGGCCCTAATAAAAGATTTAAACCTAATATCAAAGACAATAAAATAAGTAATGATAAGTGATGATATGTAGTCTGATGATGTCTTGCTCTGTGTATTGAGGTTGTTGTTGTTTGATGCCGGTGTATTTGTAGTTGATTTGTAATTGTATATTATTGTTTTATTTGTTTGCAGTGAGACAGTGGTTGGTCTCACCCCCTCACAGTTTTACACAGGTTAGCTGATCGATGATCAGAAGAGCATATCAGCAAGTGGCGGTGCTTTCCTCTCCTCGGGTCGGATCCATAGAGTTCTCTGCATACATGTTTTCATATTATAGTCTTCCGCTGCATACTCGTTGCTGTGTAATTTGCTGTATAAATGTTCATTGATTATTTTGTTGATATTGTATCCCGAAAAGAAGGGCATTTTGGTCTCTTCACATGTTATACATTCTTTATCTTGTTTGGGATACGGGTGTCCCGGGAATGATAAGGGCAATTTGGTCAATCTATAATTAACTTATAACTTCTATTAACAAATTGGGACACGGGCGTTTTATTAGAAGTCGGTTGGACCCTTCTCCCACGACTGGGCCCCATGACCACTACCGCCACGGCATGACCGCCCGCAGCGTCGCCATGACCGCCAGAAGCTTTCCCATGGCTGCCAGCACCGCCTTTGATGCTGTCTCTTCTCTTTGACACTTTATTCAATCCATATTTGAGAGTGTTTTGTTTTTAAGATTTCAAACTCGACTAGAGGTTTTCAAAAACCATTTCATGAGGGTTTGGCACCACCCTAAAACTTTGTTTTAATCAATCCGCCACGGATCCATGATGGCAAAGCATCTAAAATTCAAAGAACATCTAATGTTACAAATAGTTCGAGGCATTTACTCCTTCGCGGAATTGCATCTAATGCATGCTCTAGGCTCATCATAACATATAAAATTCGCATCTATTGCATTGTTAGGATCGTTATCCGTAATATACCTCAAGAATTAACCATTTGCATCGTTGCGCGTGGTATTGTCATTGCATCGTTTCGCATGACATCTTTTTCAAGAATTTGCCATTTGCATCATTTTGCATGGTTTTGTTATTCCATCGTTACGCATAACATTCTAATGTCTCGTTTTTAAGAACTTGCCATTTGCATCATTACGCGTGGTTTTGTCATTGCATCGTTTCGCTGTGACGTTTTACTTCAAGAATTCATCATTTGCACCGTTTCGCATGGTTCTGTTATTGCATCGTTACGCATAACGTATTGTTATTTTCAGGAAATCACCATTTGCATCGTTTCGCGTGGTTTTGTCGTGGCATCATTTTGGTTTGATATTCTTTTGCATCGTTACACATAAACCCTTTAATACCTTATTTCAAGTACTTGTCATTGCATTGTTTCGCATGATTTTGGCCATTAGCATCGTTTCGCGTGGTCTCGTCATGGCATAGTTGCGCTTTGACATCTTTCGCATCATTACACATAGTTATTGTCTTGCTTCATGATTTAACCATTGCATCGTTGCGCATGGTTTTGCCATTTGCATCTCTCGTATGACATATTTCATTATTATTTCCCCCGTGGAGTCAACATTCAGGAAGCATTGTCACATTTGGCAGCATACACCTCGTGTGATTATTTCTTTTTTAAATTTGCGTGTTCTATTGCGTTGGTTCGTGCCTAAATTCTTAGACCCTCTCCAATGAGGGGCATCTGTGAACACTCAAATTTAGCCATCTATTTATTTTATTGGTTTATTATTGTGATTTTGAGCCCAAGGTTAATCTCTATTAATTTTTGGTCTCTTATGTGGCTTAGAAACCCAATAAACAAATTCATGGACTATTCCTATAATTAGGCCCAGGCTTAGAAGGATTTTTCTGACTTAGTTGTCTCTGATTTTTGTTGGATTAGAGGCCCAATTAAGTTAGCTTATTATTATGCCCTTTTATTGAATAAAAGAGGAATAATCTTAATTCTTGGAGTGGAGGCTAAGTAATTGTGTTTAGATGGAAAGAATCTAGTGTTTCCCTGAAGAAAAGGAGTTTTTCTGGTCCAGGGATCGTTACTTTTCTTGCAAGAATCGAATTGGAGTCAAAATAGGTAAAACCCGATCAAACTTGGAAATACGCTGAAAAATAGCCGACTGGCCGGCGGTCATGGCGACATGACCGCCTCCAGCCGGCGGTCGTGGGCTGATGACCGCCACCAGGCGGCGGTCATGGCGACATGACTGCCAGCAGTGGCGGTCATCGGTCCCCAGAGTCGGCCCAAAATTTCGTTTTTCCTTTTTTATGGACTCCAACTTTTAGCCATCAGATTTAGGGTTTAATCTCGACCCTAATATCAAAACCATGACCCCTGAGGCCCTGAGCACTATAAATAGAACCCTCATAACACAATTTAGGGGATTTTGGCGGGGATTGGCCATTAAGCTCCTGCTTGGGAAAACGCTACTCTTTTCCTCTCTCAATCCGATTTCTCTCTTTTCTCTGCTGGATTTCACGTGGTGTGTTGTTTAGTGTTTTTTCAGTATTAGTTCCAGAGCCAATCAACATGGAGCTTAGGTGTGGAGTGATTGGAGGCACTTTACACACATCAAACGCAAAGAACGCGAAGAATGACGAAGACCACACCCTTGGCGGTAACTCGATTTATTCTCTTTTTAATCTCGAATTTCTCTGCGATTCTTCTGGGATTATTTTCCGATACTGACATGCTTTCTTGAGTGTTGTTTCTAACCCAAGAACTACGTGGGCTTTGAACTCAACCGGGGTACGTAGGATGTCTCTAGTGGTGGAGACGCAAGCCAAATTATTTCTTTTTTTTCTTTTCTTTTTATGTCGATTTTATATATTATTGTTGTTTGCTTACTGCTGAATTCTGGTTTACACACACGCACCAAAGCACAAGTATTCGCTTAAATTGCATATTATTTCGCCCAAGCATGGATGGGGTGCCTAATACCTTCCTATCTATGACGAACCCCCGGATCCGGCATCTTTGGTTAGCAAATCTGGTTGCTTTGTGGGCATAAATGAGTCATCTTGTGGTTTTTCCTGAGTTTTTCCATGGCCAATAAAACTTGGGCGGCGACTCCATCGATTGCCGAAAGGTGAGTGATCCTAAAAGGGTAAAGCTAAGGTGAAGAAATCCACCGAAAAGTGCTGAAACCTAAAGGTGGAGTTGCAAAGAAAGGCCAATGCTTCCATTGCAAGAAGTCCGGCCATTGGAAACAAAACTGCCCGGTTTACCTTCAAGAGTTGAAGAAACAGAAGGGAAGTGAGACTTCCATTTCAGGTATGTTTCTTATAGTAGCTAATATCTCTATCTCTGCATCTTGGGTATTAGATATCGGATGTGGTTCTCACATTTGTGTAAATGTGTAGGAACTAAGAAAGAGTAGGAGATTGGCAAAGGGTGAGATAGACCTACGTGTGGGAAATGGAGCAAGAGTTGCTGCATTAGCCGTAGGAACTTACTATCTATCCTTACCGAGTGGTTTGGTTTTAGAGCTGGACAATTGTTATTATGTACCTACCAAAAGCAGAAATTTGATTTCTGTGTCTTGTCTTGACAAGAAAGGTTTTTCATTTGTAATAAAAAACAACCGTTGTTCTATTTATTTCAATGATGTTTATTATGGTGGTGCATTTTTTAGCAATGGTTTGTATGTTCTAAACCTAGAAACCGCAATCTATAACGTTAATACGAAAAAGGTTAGAATGAACGATTCGAATGAAACCTACCATTGGCAGTGTCATTTAGGCCATATAAATGAGACTCGTATATCTAAACTCCATAAAGATGGACTTTTAGACTCATTTGATTTTGAATCATTTGAGACATGTGAGTCATGTTTCTTAGGCAAAATGACGAAGGCTCCTTTTAGCAGTAAGGGTGAGAGAGCATCGGACTTGTTAGGTCTTATACATAGTGATGTATACGGACCTATGTCCACACGGGCTAGAGGCGGTTTTTCATACTTCATTACATTTACTGACGATTTCAGTAGAAATGGCTACGTGTATCTAATGAGGCACAAGTCAGAATCCTTTGAAAAGTTCAAAAAAATCAAGAATGAAGTACATAATCAACTCGGTAAAAGTATTTAAATGCTTCGATCAGATCGAGGAGGTGAATACTTAGACCGAGATTTTCTTGATCATCAAAAGGAGTGTGGTATAGTGTCACAGCTCACTCCACCAGGTACACCTCAATGGAATGGTGTATCCGAAAGGAGGAATAGAACCTTGTTAGACATGGTTCGTTCGATGATGAGTCAAGCTGACCTTCCTCCATTTTTTTGGGGACATGCATTATTGAGTGCTGTATTCACACTAAACTGTGTTCCATCTAAATCCGTCGAAAAGACACCATATGAGATATGGACTGGGAAGCGTCCCAATTTGTCTTTTATGAGGATTTGGGTTTTTGAGGCTTACGTGAGACGTGGAGCATCGGATAAACTAGGCCCTAAATCTGGCGAGTGCCTCTTTGTAGGATACCCTAAGGAAACGAAAGGGTATTATTTCTATAATCCTTTAGAGCACAAAGTGTTTGCTGCTCGGACTGCTATTTTTCTAGAAAGAGATTTTATTTCTAGAGGAATCAGTGGGAGGCAAATAGAACTCGAAGAAGTTCGAGAGATAGAGGCTGAGATGGAACAAGGGCAGGAACCACAAGATGTTGTGGATGAGATTCCTGTTCCTGTAACACATGGACCGCGTAGGTCGGATAGGAGTCGGTATGAGCCTGAGAGATATGGATTTCTCATGACTCATACTGGAGATGTGATGCACATAGATGAGGATGAGCCCACTTCCTATCAGTAGGCCATTACGGGTCTGGACTCTAAGAAGTGGCTAGAAGCCATGAATTTGGAAATGGAATCCATGTACAAAAACAAGGTATGGACCTTGGTTGTTCCACCTGAAGGGGTAAAACCCATAGGGTGCAAATGGGTCTTTAAAAGAAAAACCGACATGCATGGTAATGTGATTACCTATAAAGGGCGATTGGTTGCGAAAGGTTTCAAGCAAATTCTTGGTATTGACTGTGATGAAACCTTCTCACCGGTTGCCATGGTTAAATCCATCCGGATTCTATTGGCTATAGCAGCATACTATGTCAAAGCCGCTTTCCTTAACGAAAATCTTTTAGAGGACGTGTACATGACACAGCCTGAAGGTTTTGTCGATCCAGAGAATGCCAATATGGTATAGAAGTTGCAGAGATCCATTTATGGATTGAAGCAAGCTTCTAGGAGTTGGAATCTTCGTCTTAATGATGTAATAAAAGAGTTTGGTTTCATTAAGAACGAAGATGAACCATGTGTTTATAAGAAGGTTAGTGGGAGCACTATTGTTTTCTTATTGTTGTATGTTGATGACAACCTACTCATTGGGAATAATATTCCGACACTACAGTCTGTAATGGCTTGGTTAGGAAAGAATTTCTCGATGAAGGACTTGGGAGAAGCTGCCTATGTGCTAGGTATAAAGATCTATAGAGATAGATCCAAAAGGCTTCTCGGGCTAAGTCAGAGTATGTATATTGACAAGGCGCTAAAGAGGTTTAGCATGCAAGACTCCAAGAAATGATTCTTGCCCTTGTCACATGGCATATCTCTCTCAAAGAGTCAATGTCCTAGTACATCTAAGGACAGAGAGCGGATGAGTAAGATTCCTTATGCTTCTGCAATAGGATCTATCATGTATGCCATGCTATGTACTCGACCAGATGTCGCTTATGCTTTGAGTGTCAGAAGCAGATACCAGTCTGATCCTGGTAAGAGTCACTGGACAGCGGTAAAGAACATCCTTAAGTACTTGAGAAGGACTAAGGATGCATTCCTGGTTTGCGGAAGCGTGGATGAGCTCGTTGTAAAGGGTTACACCGATGCTAGCTTCCAAACCGACAGGGATGACTTTAGACCGCAGTCAGGTTATGTGTTTTGTCTTGGAGGTGGTGCTATGAGCTGGAAGAGTTCCAAGCAAGATAAAATTGCCAACTCTACAATTGAGGCTGTGTGTAGTTCCTTTTGGGAACCAAGTAGCAGATGCATTGTCTAAGCCTATCACACAGCGGAAGCATGATGGTCATGCTGCGTCCATTGGTATTAGATACATGGATGATTGGCTTTAGTGCAAGTGGGAGATTGTTAGTGTAATATCCCCAAAAGCCAATCAATGGATGTTTATTTTTAGTCATGTATACACATTAAGGTTTATTCCAATAAATATCGTTTATGAGATAAACGCTTGCACAAATTTATAACCCTAGAATATTTCATATTCTTAAAAATGTCCCTAGTCGATTATTATTATGGATGGATTGCAAAAATAAATTAAGACTAGCGTATGTTGAGAGTTTATATGTGATATGAATTCAACATACGGGTACAAGTTAGAGAACTTGTGGACTGGACCGACCCACATAAGAACGCTACATGGAACGTTATATGTTTGTCAATAGCGGCTCTTATATGTATTGTCCTTAGACCTGAGATCGTCAAGGTTCCCAACATATGAGTCGTATACTTTGATATTACTCTTGGCTATTTCGTAAATGAGTAGACTTAGTGTAATCATTGGGTATATGATGAATGTGTAGTGGGTTTTGTATGATCAAGATGGGATTCGTCAAACCCATATAACGGGTATATTATCGGATGGTTTCTTGATAGAGTTGAACCGTAAATGCATGGCCATGCTCGAATGATGATATAGTGATATCATTGGTATCCGTTTTTCACTGTTAACTCGAGGATCAAGAAATCAAGATTAAACATATACGAGAATGACATATTCCATGTCTCATGTTTAATCTTGATATTGGGATGAAGGGACGATGACATGTTCCGAGGCATATTGAATCAGTATTGATCTTGTCATTTGGGTAGGAATGATGTGTTGCTAGATGCTGCTCTTTGCTTATAATTGTAAAATGAGATTTTACAATTATTGCTGAACGTTACAAGTGCCTACAGGGTCACACACATAGAGCCGTTGATTCGAGCAGGTGGTTGAACCGTGGTTGGACCATGGTTCGACCAGGTATGGTTGGACCGCAGTTGGACAGTGGTTGGACTGTTGTTGGATCAGGGTCGTTTTGGGCTAGTTTGGTTCAATTATTGTCAGAATAATTAGACCAAAACTAGTGCTATGATGTGTGTGTGTGATAATGCATTAGTGGAGACAAGTTTATGTGGAGACATAATCATGTTGGTTAATGGACCACCAAGCTAACCACTAACTCCACTACACTATGCAATATTTGTGAAGTGTAATCAGATTACTCTTATGCTCTTTTTCACTCTTGATTCTGAGTTTTCAAACTCCCAACACACACACTTCCCTTCTTCTTATTTGAGAAAGAAAGAAGAACATAAACACCACACAACTCCTGAAAATTGGTAGCAAGCATTGCTGTTTGGGAGAGCTCGAGTTGGAGATCGTGAGACGTTCTTCAGCTGGTACCAACGATTCGTGTGGATACTGTAGAGGGGCGAGGCTTACGTCTGGCTCTTGCTGATTGGGTTCTACAGTTGGGTGTGTTAGAACTAATGCCTCCATGCTTTCTTTTAGGTTTTGATATTGACAAACACATTCTAAATGACCACATGCAATGTCAAGCAAAAATAAATATATCAAGAACAACTTGCTCAAGTATTGAAGTCAAGAATTGAAGTAACAAGCAAGAAGAGCAAGGAGTGTTAGGAACCTATTTTGCACAAGGTAAACACTCAACTTCTCCTAGACATTGGCTCAGACCAAAAATTGTTTTCCTCATGCATCTTCATAAATCATGTAAGTCATAAAACTGGTTTTTGAGTCCTAAACATCGATGTTCTTTTGTCCAACATCGATGTTATTTCATTCAACAAAATCAAGAAAATTGTCGTAGCTATAAAACATCGATGTTGTGTCCAAAACATCGATGTTGTGCCGTAAAACATCGATGTTCTGAGTACAACATCGATGTTACATCAAGTCGATTTTTAATCTTTTTGGCAGTAGCTCTAAAACATCAATGTTGGATTATAAAACATCGATGTTCTTGTGACCGTTGGTCAAAACATCGATGTTTACAATCCAACGTCGATGTTCATGTAAATTGTCTTTGAAATATATTTTTGCGAAGCATAAAAACATCGATGTTGGCTTTTAAAACATCGATGTTCTAATGGCAAACATCGATGTTCTAATAGCCGTTGGCTCAATTATTCAAATCCAACGGACAAACATCGATGTTGTGTTCCAAAACATCGATGTTGTGTCGTTGTGGTCAGAACACTTTTCCAACCAAGCATGCTATCTTTTCTAAAAGTGTTCAGAACTTGTCCCTAACGTTAACACATGATTTTGAGCTTATAAACAGAGCATTTAGGTCTCTGAAAAGAGGCCAATCAACTCTACATTCATTTACCATTCATTGATACACATTCATTCAAGTTTTATGAGCCAATATCTTTGAGATTTTGAGAGTTGCCTTATTAGTGCTTATTTGTCTTACTCATATCCACTCTTTAAGAGAGTATTAGTTTGAGTGTTTTTAGAGTGTTGTTCATACATTTTAAGGGAGGATTGTTCCCTTGAGAGAAGTCTTAAGGTGTGGTATCCTTAAGCAAGAGAGTAGGATTCTTGTGATTAGAAATCCTAAGAAGTCTTAAGGTGTGATATCCATAAGCAAGTGTAGGATTCTTGAGATTAGAATTCCTAGGAAAGTCTTGAAGTGAGGTATCTTCAAACAAGTGTGTTGAGGTTCATGTGACTTGAACTCTCAGGTTGTAAACGGTTTGTTAAGCACCCCGTAAGCTTAACACTAGATAGTGAAATCTTCAAGTGAGACTTGAAGGGCTGGATTAGCCACACTAGTAGAGTGTGTGTGAACCAGGATAAATTGCTTGTGTCCTTCATCTTCTTTCAATTCCGCATTTCATTTCCTGCAAAGTTTTTAATTCTTGGTCATAAGCTATTCACCCCCCCTCTAGCTTAAGTCTATTGTTCTAACAATTGGTAGCGGAGCCTAACTCTCTGAAAGACTCAATCGTTTGAGAGGTAAATTTCCATGGCTTGTTCAACTTATTTGTGTGCAGGAATCACTGAAGGGCAATCCATTACCCTGGCACCATTCTTCAACGGAACAGATTATACATATTGGAAGGAAAGGATGAAAGTTTTCATCCAAGCCAATGACTTTGCAGCTTGGCTAACGATAAAGAATGGTATTCAAATTCCATCAAGGACGAAAGTGGAGTACAACGTAGATGACATCCAAAGAATCGAAAACAACTCCAGGGCGATATACATGCTTCAAAGTGCGGTCAATCCGAATGACTATCAGATAATCTCGCACTGCGCAACAGCCAAGGAGATGTGGAACATGTTGGAAATCATCTATGAAGAAACCAACAGTAAGCAAGATGGGACTGTCAACCTTTGTTGCATGGCAAAGAAAGAATCTCCAGAAGAGGTAAGTACTTCCTATTCGAATGATGATTACACATTTGAAGAGTTGCAAAATGCATTTAGTGAATTGTATAGTAAATTCATTCTGTCTCAAGTGTTAATAAGAACTTAAAGAAACAGAACAAGACCTTAGAAAATAATGTAGAATCATTATCACATGATAATGATAAGTTATCAAGTGAATTTGATAAGCTTGGAAAGGATAATGAGAAATTATCAAATGATAAGGATGAGTTATTAGGCAAAATTGATAAGCTTGAAAAAGAAAAGCATGCCCTTAATATGTCTTGTAATGAACTTAATGAGAAGATATCCTCATATGCATGTTCTTGTGTTGAATTGGGAAAAGAGAATGAATCTCTTAAGCATCAAGTTGATGATTTAAAAAACACATTAGAGAAATTTACTAATGGTAGAGATAGTCTTAATCTTCTTCTAGGACAACAAAGAAGTCCAACACAAAAAGAAGGATTAGGTGCATCTAATGTGTCAAATGATGTCAAACCTACTGTGCTCAATGCTAAGACACATAAACATGGTGCTTCATCTTCTACTTATCATACTAGATCACATGTTCATGACACAAGATCATGCACTCATCATAGAAGGTCATATGCTCAAAATGCCAAACCAAATGCAAGTAGTGGAAAAGTACACTATGCTAAATTGTATGCCTACAACGTTAGATCAAATGCTAATGATGGAAGACCACATATACACAGTGCCAAAAATGAAGGTTCTTATTTTACTAAACCTAGGAAACATATGACTCAATTTAGGAAAAACAAGATTATACCTAGGGAAGACAAGTATAATAGATTGCATGAACATAGGCAATATGGTACCTATAACCAACCTAGAAGGATGCACAATCCAAATGTAATTTGCCATTATTGCAATAGAATAGGACACAATGCTCCTGTTTGCTTTACTAGGCATAGGCATAGGGCTCAAGAAGAAGCTCATCACTACTATGTTCTTAATCCTCAAGGACCTAAAAAGATTTGGGTACCAAAAACCCATTGATTTGTTTTGCAGGTATGCTTGAAGGCATCAAGTGTACTTTGGTACCTTGATTGCGGATGCTCCAAGCAAATGACCAAAGAAGCATCCAAATTCTTGAATATGGCCACACCCGTTCAATTTCGGCAGAAATGCAAGGATCGGAAAATGATGTTCTGTACCCCTCACCAAGACCAAGAGAAAGGGGGAATAAGGCTTGCTGAAGAAGTAACATAATGAGGAAGAAGCTACTGATGAAGATAATGACAATGATGGAAACTAGGAGCCATCTTTCTAAACCCTTATCCTTGTTATTCTTTATGCTTTGTTTTCCATAAAATACTTTGCCATATGCATGAACTTAGGGGGAAGTATAAGTCATACCTTAAGGGGGAAGAATACATATATGTATCATCATTTCTTTTTGCTAATGACAAAAGGGGGAAGATAAGAAGAAGTATATGCACTAAGTTAGGGGGAATTAACCTCACTTAGTTAGGGGGAATCATAAGTTGAAAAAAATAGGGGGAACCATCCTTATGATATTTTGGCATATACTTCTATGTGTTTGTCATTATCAAAAAGGGGGAAATTGTTAGAACTAATGCCTCCAAGCTTTCTTTCAGGTTTTGATATTGACAAACACATTCTAAATGACCACATGCAATGTCAAGCAAAAAGAAATAAATCAAGAACAACTTGTTCAAGTATTGAAGTCAAGAATTGAAGTAACAAGCAAGAAGAGCAAGGAGTGTTAGGAACCTATTTTGTACAAGGTAAATACTCAACTTCTCCTAGACATTGGCTCAAACCAGAAATTGTTTTCCTCATGCATCTTCATAAATCATGTAAGTCATAAAACTGGTTTTTGAGTCCTAAACATCGATGTTCTTTTGTCCAACATCGATGTTATTTCATTCAACAAAATCAAGAAAATTGTCGTAGCTATAAAACATCGATGTTGTGTCCAAAACATCGATGTTGTGCCGTAAAACATCGATGTTCTGAGTACAACATCGATGTTGCATCAAGTCGATTTTTAATCTTTTTGGCAGTAGCTCTAAAACATCGATGTTGTATTATAAAACATCGATGTTCTTGTGACCGTTGGACAAAACATCGATGTTTACAATCCAACATCGATGTTCATGTAAATTGTCTTTGAAATATATTTTTGCGAAGCATAAAAACATCGATGTTGGCTTTTAAAACATCGATGTTGTCTATGAAAACATCGATGTTCTAATAGCCGTTGGCTCAATTATTCAAATCCAACGGACAAACATCGATTTTGTGTTCCAAAACATCGATGTTGTGCCATTGTGGTCATAACACTTTTCCAACCAAGCATGCTATCTTTTCTAAAAGTGTTCAGAACTGTCCCTAACGTTAACACATGATTTTGAGCTTATAAACATAGCATTTAGGTCTCTGAAAAGAGGCCAATCAACTCTCCATTCATTTACCGTTCATTGATACATATTCATTCAAGTTTTATGAGCCAATATCTTTGAGTTTTTGAGAGTTGCCTTATTAGTGCTTATTTGTCTTACTCATATCCACTCTTTAAGAGAGTATTAGTTTGAGTGTTTTTAGAGTGTTGTTCATACACTTTAAGGGAGGATTGTTCCCTTGAGAGAAGTCTTAAGGTGTGGTATCCTTAAGCAAGAGAGTAGGATTCTTGTGATTAGAAATCCTAAGAAGTCTTAAGGTGTGATATCCTTAAGCAAGTGTAGGATTCTTGAGATTAGAATTCCTAGGAAAGTCTTGACGTGAGGTATCTTCAAGCAAGTGTGTTGAGGTTCATGTGACTTGAACTCTCAGGTTGTAAACGGTTTGTTAAGCACCCGTAAGCTTAACACTAGATAGTGAAATCTTCAAGTGAGACTTGAAGGGCTGGATTAGCCACACTAGTAGAGTGTGTGTGAACCAGGATAAGTTGCTTATGTCCTTCATCTTCTTTCAACTCTGCATTTCATTTCCTGCAAAGTTTTTAATTCTTGGTCATAAGCTATTCACCCCCCCTCTAGCTTAAGTCTATTGTTGTAACAGGGTGAAAGACCTCAACCGAACCAGGTATGTAAAAATTGTTATTCGGTTTAGCTACCCTTCACTTGGATCCTCCATGTGTATCCGGTTTTCCGCTATGCATATTTGTTGCTTTTGATTGTCTATTGCATGACCCGGATACTTACGTAGATATGGTTTGACCAGCTGCCATATCCATCTTTCCATCCAGAGATGTGGTTTTGCCAACAACCAGATCTCTCACTCTTTGCGTATCATCTTCAAGCTGTTTTAGTTCAGCAACGTACTTTTCTTTCTCAACTAGAGCAATATTCACATCCTCTACATCTTCTGATAATACACCATCATTCACCGACTCTACTGGTCTCAAAACTTCTAAAAAAATTCCCTGGTGATTTTCTCATTAAATTTTTTATATCTTTTTATTTTGCTTGAAGTAACAAAATTTACTTCTTAAATAGTAGGACTAGTAGAAAGGATTCTATACGAACCCTGTAAGTTCTTTACTGCCCACTCCTCTACTTCATATAACAGTTTTATAGCAAGATTTTTCACTTTAAGTGAAACAACATTCTTTTTAACATACTTAGGGTCATAAAGCCTTTCTAAAGCTAACCTAGCAGCATTCGAAACAGTGGATTGAGATTTTGGAATACTACTCGGATTTTTCAATTTTGTTGCTTCGGACTTCTTCATCTCCTTGCCCTTCTCAATTTTGACCTTCATCAGTTCATCTGCTCTCAACTTCTTGAAACCTTCGGAAGTAAACTTCATCAGTGATGTTTTGCTTGTGTTGGTGGCTTTCTCTTTTATTTTAGTTGATTGTATTCGAACATGTGTTTTTGTAGAGAAGACAGATTTTGGTCGTTGTAAGGATGTTCCCTGGTTTGATTTGGTCGATTTGGGTGATTTTGTGGTGTCGGCTTCATTAGCAGACTCCATCTCGATACTTTAGGTATAAAGTGTTTATGGTTTCTATGTTTGATTCGAGAGAACTCTAGAGAGAGATAAACTCGGGTGTGTGGGGAAGAGATAATGTAGGAAAGAGAGTGTGTATCAGTCACGGAATATAGTAAGCAGTTTCTTGCAATAACTCCCCCACTTTTTTTGTTTCCTCTAACGTATATGGGAAGCATAAAAAGGTAACTGCCTTTTTCAGAACACAACTGCCTTTTCTTCTGATTTCTGGATAATAGCTGTTGGCTACAATAGATATGGTTTTTCCTAAAAACCATATTTCCTCAGTATCAGCTTGTAAATGGTTTCTTATGAAACTAAATCTTCCCAAACTTCCTTTTAGCTTCTCTGATGATTCAAACACCTTCTGAAATTGACCTCAATAGAATGAATGCATAATTTTTGTGTGCTAGTGTTGTGAGTGCGATAACCTAATATGATGTGTGAACATTTATGTATATATATTGTTTTTGCAGCATGTAATGCCCCAATTTTTTTCATAATTAATTTATAGCATTTATGGAATTTTATTTCCAAATTTAACCTCAAAGGGGTTAAATTTCTTTGATTTACTTCTCTTCTATCTTGGAGTTTTCCAAAACCGAGGTTCCGTTTCGAATCGTTTCGAGTTCGGGGGATGAAGAAGTGCTTTAGATGTAGTTTTACTGAAACTACGTCGTTTTGAGGGGTCAATGGTAAAAAAAAAAAGTTAGCATTGACTGGCGAGGGTTGACCGTACCTTAGTCCGAAACGACGTCGTTTCGGAACTGAGCCGGCCCAACCCTAGAAACTTTTCCCTTCTCTTTCTTCTTTTCCTCTTTTCTTTTCTGCTCTTTCCTTTCTTCTCTTCTCCACACCCGACAGTGTCCCCTGCCCCTTTTTTCTCTCTTTCTCTCTCTCGTATGCTCTCAAGCCGCCGCCACCACCCTTTCTTCATCTTCTCCTCTGTGTTGAGCAACCGTTGGACGCTCTCAAGCCGTCGTCGTCTTTGCTGCATCATGGAGAGGAGGGACTTTGGAGGCTTGGTGCGCCTGCGCAGAAACATCGAGGATGGAGCTCGAGTTGCCGCTATTGAATACACAGGTAGGCCGCCCTCTACCCCTTTTCTCTTTCCCTTCCCTCGGTTTATTTCGGTGACGAGGTGAGTGGTTATTCTAATAGAATTTTTTGTGTATTTGTCGCTATGTTTGGGTTTTGCAGCGGATCGGGTGCGTGTTGGTTCTTATTGTTGCTTGTGGCTCGGTGGTGGGTGTTTGTGTCGGTTGGTGTGTATCGGCAGTGGTTCTGACTGGTAGTGCACAGGTTGTTGTTTGTGTTTGCATCCATGAGGACGAGTACGAGTTCTGTGATTTCTGGTAAGGATCCAGACATCCTTTCTCCTCGTTTGGATTCGTTTGTGTTTTGTTAATTATGGGTTTAGTGTTGTGAATGTTGTGTTGTGGTTCTGTCTTGACAGTGTTGGTGGTTGCTTGTATGGATTGTTATGCTGTTTCTTCAATCTCGGGGTTGTTGTTTCGGCGGGGCTGACCGGAATCCGGCGAGCGAGTTGTTGATTTCGGCAAGGTAGAATACCTCTTGAATTTTGATGGTAAATTTCCAGATGTAGTATTGTGATTTACTTCTGTACACGGCATGTATTAATATTTCCGGATTGGGTTATGTACTAAATTGTGTATAGTGGAAACCGAGAGGGTTGAGTGAGTAGCACATGGACGGTTCTCTAATGCTGGTAGAACTTCTAGGACGGTAACTTGGGCTCGGGTAAAATTCTTAAATGGGAGTTAGACTAAATTGGACCTTGGCCCAGTAATAAAATGTTATGACCATTATAACATATGGACTTATTATAAGTGGACTCAAATCCCAAGGACATCTAAGGTTTATAGTGGGCTTAATGGCATGGGATTTAGGGCCGAGATGGTTGTGAGTCAAGTAATGGATTGGTGGTATGGGCTTTAAGCTCGGGATTAAGATTTTGGACTATGTGGGCTTGAGCCTGTGAACTATAGGCCCGTGACTTGGAGATATGGTTTTGGTCAGTGGAGATGGACTAGTTGGGCCTTTACTCACGGTTCCATTGCACAAGCATGCATTTATCATGTCCTATGTTTGCTATATATGTGACCCCGTTGTGTTATAACATAGGATTTGTTGAGGCAAGACAGTGTACCGGATTTTCCAAGGCAATTTCTGTAGCCCAGGTGAGGACATATAAACCTTGATATGCTTTACTGCCTGCAGTACTCAGGTTGATAGGCTTGGCATACAGTCTGGTATATGGCTTCATGCTACAAGTATCTTATGCCTGTTTTAGCTTGTCGTGATTCATGCTTTGGCTGTGTGGGGTGCCTCATTGTGTATATATATTCTTGATGCGCTATTATTTGTTTTGAGCTGACAATGCCATGTTAATTATTATGAACTGGTAATGCCATGTTAATTGTTATGGGTTGACAATGCCATGTTAATCCTCTATGAGCTGAATTGCCATGTTTTTTATATGTGCTGGTTGCAATATCATGTATATTTTGAGCCATAGGTTCTGTTCAAGGAAAAACTATGTAATGGTATACAACCTATATACAAACATAAGAAACACTTACCCAAACTTCATAATTGGTAACATAACGTACCTGGATAATAGAGATTCTACTGTGGGGCTGTTCACCGGTAGCACCGAGTGTGAGAGTGGGTACCCCTCGGGAATTTTTATGGATAAAAACAGAGAGTTTTCGAGACGGTTCCTAGGGGATTAGATGGATGCACCCCTTGGTTAGTTTAGTACCTGATATTGGTATGTACTGAGAGCATCCCTTAGAGAGGCGCCGCCATGGGGAAGGTGGGTGTACCCCTTGGTTTTTTTATACCTGGTCTTGGTATGTACTGAGTGCACCCCTCAGAGAACCGTCGGCCACTTGAGGTATTTCAGTGGTTAGTTTTGTTTCGGATCTTACCCCTTCCGATGAGATAGTATTTTTGGGTTGAGCCCTGGATTGATCAGTCGCTACCGTGCCGGACGCACACAGTAGAGGGCCCTAATAAAATATTCAAAGTTAATAATTGATAATCTATCACTTCAATATGATGCTTGAGCTAAGTGTGGGGTTAAAGTCTGATGTTGACTTTGTTTTGTGCACTGTGGTTGTTATTACCAGGTATTGATGTACTCGAGGTTGATTTGTACTAGTATATTCTGGTTTATTTGTTTGTGGTAAGACAGTGGTTGGTCTCACCCCCTCATAATTTTTACACAGGTTAACCGATCGTGGATCACGGATGCATTCAGGTAACTGTGCCTACTTTCCTTCGGGGATGGATCCATAGGTTGACACTCCATATGTTTGTATTTGTCATTTGACTCGTTATTGGTTTCCACTGCATAACTTGTCGAGAAGCTGTTTTCTCATATTTGGATTGAACAATTGTTATTCCAGTTGGTTTGCCGGTGTTAACTTGGCTTGTTGAGCCTGATGAGTTGTTGAGTCATTTAGTATCCCGATGTTCATTTTGGTACTGTGTAATACTGATGAGTTAATTTACTCGGAGGTTTTTGTCAACCCTGGACTCAAGGGCATTTTGGTGTTTTTAATATTTTATATGTTTTGTATATTTTTTCATGGGATGCGGTCGTTTTAGCTTGGTAGCGGAGCAAGCATTAGGTCTTTTGGGTTTTCAAACAAGTGTCTGTTGTGATTTGTTTGTGCATAAACCTGTTCCAAGTTTTGTGTCATTTTCAAAACTGCTTTTGAGAAGTTGCATTCATATAGGTGTCGATATGGATACGATAGGCTAGTACCTCTATGCTATGGGTCGAAATGACCCGAAAATGAATTTTTTCGACCTTGGTTGTTGATGTCGATTTAAGTGGTGCATCCACTGGTTATTAGAGTCTAGGTAAACCTTTAAGCTTTGGCTCGCAATTCTTTTCAGAGTAACATTGGATTGGACCATCTATGGCCTTGAAAGACTTGCTAGTATCTCGTGTGGATTGACCGACATTGTCAATGAATATCTGTGTTGTCGGCAATTGCGCTTTCACTTTATGTTCTTAGGGTCTATTTGAGATGTTTTCCATGCACCATGTGAAGTTAGTTTTCTCAGCGGGAGGGAGTCATCGTTCTTCGTGCCTAAATGTCGAGTGATGTATCGTTGCAACGTTATCTATTCATTTTGAACAATTAAAGTCTATTGTTGATGAGTAGTACTACCCGATTTCGGTAGCGGTGATAGCATGCTTTGTGGTGGTGTATCATTCAGTTTGAAGATCGGAATGAAAGATGTTATATGTTGCTGCTATAACCATTGTGGTTGTTATCTTGAAAAGGATGTTATCAAAGCTGTTGAGACTTTTAGCGATCTTGTTGTTGATCTGGTTTGTCGAGGTGTGTCTACAGAGTTGTGGATTGGTTTCCATTGATCTTACTGTGATGGATTTGGATGAGTTTGATGTGATTCTGGGTATGGATTGGTTGTCTAGCACCAACTGTAACGCCCCGAATTTTTATAATTTGATTTCTATGGAATTTTTGGAATTTTTAAAATTTTATTTCCAATTTTACCCTTGCAGAATTTTTGGGTATTTATTTCCTTGGTAATATTATTATTATTGTTATTATTATTATTGTTATTATTATTATTATTATTATTATTATCTTTTGTGTGGAAATTAATCTGTATTCAGGATTAATTTGGGAAAGTTTCAATGTTATTTGTACTTGTGTTTAAAGCAAAAGGCTTGGAGTAGTTTTAATCAAAACTACGTCATTTAGGGGAGGTTATAACATAAAACACATATAAGTATGCGTTTTGACCAGGGGAGTATGGCGTGTTGACCTGGGGAGTTAAAAAGTTGAAATGACGTCGTTTTGCTAACCAAAACGACACCGTTTTGGATGCAAGCTGAATCCTAGGGTTACCCTATATATAAAAACTTCTTTTTCTCATGCTCTCTCTCCATTCTTTTCTTCTCCAGTCATTAATCGCCGCCCCCACTAAAGTACACCATTGTCATCCTCTTCCCTTCCCTATTGTTTGTGACTTTATACATCTTTTTATGTCTGTATGCATGAGCTTGTTGGATTGGTTTGTTTGAGTTGCATGCTTGTTTGCTAACATGTTGTGATCCGTATTGTGTGCCTAAATGTACTATTTGCTTGTGAGCATGATATTTGGATTGTTATGGAATATAACAGGTGGAGTGATTTTGGGTGTTTTGTGTGATGTATTGTGGGTCGGAGACCCGGTTATTTGTTTTAGTTGACTTATCACACAATCCTGTTAAATCACAACTAATGGCACACATAAACTCATAATTTATGAATAAAGATAATGTACAGTAGAAGTTAGATTACTGTGTGCTGATGACCGGTTGTTTCGAGCGGGAAGTGATACCCCTCGGGTTTGCATGCGGGTTAGCATGTGGTATACGGATTTGCATATGGGTCTGTGATGACCGATTCTACCTCCCTCCTTCTACCTCCCCCTTTCTACCTCCCTCTTTCTCTCTGTCTCTCTCTCTCTATGGATATGTTGGGCTTCGTGCCTGGTTTATTTGGGCTTCGTGCCTGGTTGTCTCATGAGACAGGACCGAGCTCGACGCACACAGTAGGGGGCCCTGAATCATAAATCATAATAAGAAAACTTAACACACAACAGATGGAGAATAATGAACTGTTTGTTTGAATGACTTGGCACGTTAGTATTGGTTGTTGTATGTTTGCATACTTGTCTTGTTGCTCTTCTTTCCTTTCGAACTTGATCTGCACACCTTCATAATTAGAAGTATATTGCTCACTGAGTAGGCGACTCACATAATCGCCAACGTTGTTTTTCAGACTTTAGTTAGCGTGCAGTCACTTTCTACCCTTCCAGAGTACGGACGAGGTTATCTCAGCAGGTAGTTGTGCTTCTTCTCCGGGTTGGATCCATAGAGCTGATCTGCATCACATTTTCTTTATTTTTTCTTCATTTATCATTATCTTCCGCTGCACTGGATTTTGATGAGATGTCATTCTGATTTTGTCTACTTTGTCGGCGGGTTGCTGGGATATGGTTTTTGATAATGTATCGGCAGTATGCTCGGGTTGACGCATGGCTTGTTAAGCCGGTTTGATTTTATTCTTTATGACATCTCGTTTTATTAAGAATTTTGGATATTGTTGATATTGGATTTCGATGTTGTGCCGTTGTGGTCATAACACTTTTCCAACCAAGCATGCTATCTTTTCTAAAAGTGTTCAGAACTTGTCCCTAACGTTAACACATGATTTTGAGCTTATAAATAGAGCAGTTAGGTCTCTGAAAACAAGCTAATCAACTCTCCATTAATTTACCATTCATTGATACACATTCATTCAAGTTTTATGAGCCAATATCTTTGAGATTTTGAGAGTTGCCTTATTAGTGCTTATCTGTCTTACTCATATCCACTCTTTAAGAGAGTATTAGTTTGAGTGTTTTTATAGTGTTGTTCATACACTTTAAGGGAGAATTGTTCCCTTGAGAGAAGTTTTAAGGTGTGGTATCCTTAAGCAAGAGAGTAGGATTCTTGTGATTAGAAGTCCTAAGAAGTCTTAAGGTGTGGTATCCTTAAGCAAGTGTAGGATTCTTGAGATTAGAATTCCTAGGAAAGTCTTGAAGTGAGGTATCTTCAAGCAAGTGTGTTGAGGTTCATGTGACTTGAACTCTCAGGTTGTAAACGGTTTGTTAAGCACCCGTAAGCTTAACACTAGATAGTGAAATCTTCAAGTGAGACTTGAAGGGCTGGATTAGCCACACTAGTAGAGTGTGTGTGAACAGGATAAATTGCTTGTGTCCTTCATCTGTTTTAATTCCGCACTTATTTCCTGCTTATTTTGTTTTTATTCGATTATCGCTATTTACCCCCCCTCTAGCGAAGGGCTATTGTACTAACAATTGGTAGCAGAGCCTAACTCTCTGAAAGACTTAACAGTTTGAGAGGTAAATTTCCATGGCTTGTTCAAATTATTTGTATGCAGGAATCACTGAAGGGCAATCCATTACACAGGCACCATTCTTCAACGGAACAGATTATACATATTGGAAGGAAAGGATGAAAGTTTTCATCCAAGCCAATGACTTTGCAGCTTGGCTAACGATAAAGAATGGTATTCAAATTCCATCAAGGACGGAAGTGGAGTACAACGTAGATGACATCCAAAGAATCGAAAACAACTCCCAGGCAATAAACATGCTTCAGAGTGCGATCAATCCGAATGACTATCAGATAATCTCCCACTACGCAACAGCCAAGGAGATGTGGAACATGTTGGAAATCATCTATGAAGAAACCAACAGCAAGCGAGATGAGACTGTCAACCTTTGTTGCATGGCAAAGGAAGAATATCCGGAAGAGGTAAGTACTTCCTATTCAAGTGATGATTATACATTTGAAGAGCTGCAAAATGCATTTAATGAAGTATATAGTAAATTCAATTCAGTCTCTAAAGTCAATAAGAATTTAAAGAAACAAATTACAACCTTAGAAAATGATAATGAAAATTTGTCAAATGATAAGGATGAGTTATCAAGTAAAATTAATAAGCTTGAAAAAGAAAAGCATGATCTTAATGTGTCTTACAATGAACTTGATGAGAAAATATCTTCTAATGTATGTGCTTGTGTGGTATTGGGAAAAGAGAATGAGTCTCTTAAATCTCAAGTTGATGATTTAAAGAAAACATTAGAGAAATTTACAAATGGCACAGATGGTCTTAATCTTCTTCTAGGACAACAAAGAAGTCCAACACAAAAAGAAGGATTAGGTGCATCTCATGTATCAAATGATGTCAAACCTATTGTGCATAATGCTAAGACATATAAACTCGGTGCCTCATCTTCTACTCACCATACTAAACCACATGCACATAATACTAGATCACATGCTCATGACACAAGATCATATACTCATCATACAAGGTAATATGCTCAAAATGCCAAACCAAATGCAAGTAGTGGAAGAGCTCACTATGCTAAAATGTATGCCTACAATGGTAGGAATGAAAAATCTCATTACACTAAACCTAGGACACACTTAGCTCAACCTAGGGAAAACAAGATTATACCTAAGGAAAACAAGTTTACTAGAATGCATAGATATAATCGAAATGGTAATTACTATCAACCTGGAAGAATGCATAATCCAAATGTAATTTGCCATTATTGCAATAGAATAGGACACATTGCTCCTGTTTGCTTTACTAGGCATAGGTATTGGGCTCAAGAAGATGCTCATCACTACTATGTTCCTAATCCTCAAGGACCCAAAAAAGATTTGGGAACCAAAAACCCATTGATTTGTTTTGCAGGTATGCTTGAAGGCATCAAGTGTACTTTGGTACCTTGATTGCGGATGCTCCAAGCAAATGACCAAAGAAGCATCCAAGTTCTTGAATATGGCCACACTTGTTCAATTTCGACAGAAATGCAAGGATCGGAAAATGATGTTCGGTACCCCTCACCAAGACCAAGAGAAAGGGGGAACAAGGCTTGCTGAAGAAGTAACATAATGAGGAAGAAGCTACTAATGAAGATGATGACAATGATGGAAACTAGGAGCCATCTTTCTAAACCCTTATCCTTGTTATTCTTTATGCTTTGTTTTCCATAAAATACTTTGCCATATGCATGAACTTAGGGGGAAGTATAAGTCATACCTTAAGGGGGAAGAATACATATATGTATCATTTCTTTTTGCTAATGTCAAAAGGGGGAAGATAAGAAGAAGTATATGCATCAAGATAGGGGGAATTATTTTTATAAATATTGGCATATACTTCTAGTGTTTGCCATTATCATAAAGAGGGAAATTGTTAGAACTAATGCCTCCATGCTTTCTTTCATGTTTTGATATTGACAAACACATTCTAAATGACCACATGCAATGTCAAGCAAAAAGAAATAAATCAAGAACAACTTGCTCAAGTATTGAAATCAAGAATTGAAGTAACAAGCAAGAAGAGCAAGGAGTGTTAGGAACCTATTTTGTACAAGGTAAACACTCAACTTCTCCTAGACATTGGCTCAAACCAAAAATTGTTTTCCTCATGCATCTTCATAAATCATGTAAGTCATAAAACTGGTTTTTGAGTCCTAAACATCGATGTTTTTTTGTCCAACATCGATGTTATTTCATTCAACAAAATCAAGAAAATTGTCGTTGATATAAAACATCGATGCTGTGTCCAAAACATCGATGTTGTGCCTTAAAACATCAATGTTCTGAGTACAACATCGATGTTGCATCAAGTCGATTTTTAATCTTTTTGGCAGTAGCTCTAAAACATCGATGTTGGATTATAAAACATCGATGTTCTTGTGACCGTTGGTCAAAACATCGATGTTTACAATCCAACATCGATGTTCATGTAAATTGTCTTTGAAATATATTTTTGCGAAGCATAAAAACATCGATGTTTTAAATGCCAACATCGATGTTTTTAGGCTTTTAAAACATCGATGTTGTCTATGAAAACATCGATGTTCTAATGGCAAACATCGATGTTCTAATAGCCGTTGGCTCAATTGTTCAAATCCAACGGACAAACATCGATGTTGTGTTGCAAAACATCGATGTTGTGCCGTTGTGGTCAGAACACTTTTCCAACCGAGCATGCTATCTTTTCTAAAAGTGTTCAGAACTTGTACCTAACGTTAACACATGATTTTGAGCTTATAAATAGAGCATTTAGGTCTCTGAAAACAAGCTAATCAACTCTCCATTCATTTACCATTCATTGATACACATTCATTCAAGTTTTATGAGCCAATATCTTTGAGATTTTGAGAGTTGCCTTATTAGTGCTTATCTGTCTTACTCATATCCACTCTTTAAGAGAGTATTAGTTTGAGTGTTTTTATAGTGTTGTTCATACACTTTAAGGGAGAATTGTTCCCTTGAGAGAAGTCTTAAGGTGTGGTATCCTTAAGCAAGAGAGTAGGATTCTTGTGATTAGAAATCCTAAGAAGTCTTAAGGTGTGGTATCCTTAAGCAAGTGTAGGATTCTTGAGATTAGAATTCCTAGGAAAGTCTTGAAGTGAGGTATCTTCAAGCAAGTGTGTTGAGGTTCATGTGACTTGAACTCTCAGGTTGTAAACGGTTTGTTAAGCACCCGTAAGCTTAACACTAGATAGTGAAATCTTCAAGTGAGACTTGAAGGGCTGGATTAGCCACACTAGTAGAGTGTGTGTGAACCAGGATAAATTGCTTGTGTCCTTCATCTATTTTAATTCCGCACTTATTTCCTGCTTATTTCGTTTTTATTCGATTATCGCTATTCACCCCCCCTAGCGAAGGGCTATTGTACTAACACTATTGTCTAATCTTCTCACACAACGGAAGCATGATGGTCATGCTAGATCCACATGTATGAGAAACATGGATGATTGGCTTTCGTGCCAGTGGGAGATTGTTAGTGTAATATGCCCAGAAGCCAATCATGGATGTATATTTTGAGTCATGTACATACACATTAAGGTTTTTCCAATAAGTATCATTTATGAGATAAACGCTTGCACATACTTATAACCCTAGAATATTTCATATTCTTAAATTGTTCCTAGTCGATTATTATTATGGATGGGTTCTAATAATAAATTAAGACTAGAGTATGTTGAGAGTTTATATATGATATGAATTCAACATACGGGTACAAGTTGGAGAACTTGTGGACTGGACCGACCCACATAAGAACACTACATGGAACGTTATATGATTGTCATTAGTGGTTCTTATATGTACTGTCCTTAGACCTGAGATCGTCAAGGTTCCCAACATGTGAGTTGTATACTTTGATATTATTCCTAGTCATCCGTAACTGGGTGGACTTAAGGGTAATCGTTGGGTATATGATAAATGTGTAGTGGGTTTTGATTGATCAAGATGGGATTCGTCCGACCCATATAACGGGTATCTTATCAGATATGTTTCTTGATAGAGTTGAATTGTTAAATGCATGGCCATGCTCGGATTTGATGATATGTGATATCATGAGTATCCGTTTTACACAGTTAACTCGGGGATCAAGAAACTAAGATTAGACATATACGAGATTGACGTTTCCATGTCTCAGTTTAATCTTGATAATGGGACGAAAGGACGATGACAGTTTTCGAGGCATACAGAATCAGTATTGATCTTGTCGTTCGGGTAGCAATGATGTGTTGCTAGACGCCGGTCTTTGCTTATAATTGTAAAAAGAAATTTTACAATTATTACCGGACGTTACAAGTGCCTACAGGGTCACACACATAGAACCGTTGATTCGAGCAAATGGTTGGACCGGGTGTGGTTGGACCATGGTTGAACCAGGGTTGTTTTTTGATCAATAATTATCTGAATTATTGATCAGAATTTGTGGTGTGTTGTGGTGATAAGGTTTAGTGGAGGCATTATCATGTCAAGACATGATTATGTGGGAGATGGGCCAATATGTTGGCCATCACTTCCATTAACCTATGTCCTTATTTGGTAAATGTGATCAGATTTTTGTGACTTGAGAAATATGATTTCAGACCAAGAGAGCATACACAAGAGAGACTTGAGTGTAGCTTGAGTTTTTCAGATCATACACACACACCATCTTCTTTGTGAAAGAAGAAACATACCACAAAACTTGCTCCCGATTTTCTGATGCTAGCACACCAGTTCGGGAGAGCTCGAGGTTGGATTCGTGTGACAATTTCGGCTTGATCATGGTTCTTGTGGATACCGTAGAGGGGCGGGATGCTCTTCTTGCTCTTGCTGATTCCGGTACTTCAGTTAGGTGAAAGATCCTAACCGTTTCAGGTACGCAATTTTTGTTGTTGGTTAGTCCGCTTCACATGGTTCCTAGGTTAGTTTCCGGGCTTCCGCTGCATAATTATATGTGTATGAGTGTCATATAAGTTAACCGGAAACTTACAGACCGGTAGTACCGAGTGGGAGAGTGGGTACCCATTGGGATTTCTAATGGACAAAAACAGAGAGTTTTAGAGACGGTGCCTTGGGGATTAGATGGATGCGGCCCTTTGGTTAGTTTAGTACCTGATATTGGTATGTATTGAGAGCATCCCTTAGAGAGTTTCCTCCATGGGGAAGGTGGGTGTATCCCCTTGGTTATTTTATGCCAGCACTGTCCAAGGCAATGAGGGGAATAGATTTGCGAGGGTTATCACCCAAGACACCATGCAGGCAGACAGGAACTGGGAGTGGCATAGATCAAGCATCGTCTTCAAGACAGATGAAGAGGAAGCTGTATGGATCCTTTCATAACCTCCGAGTCTGAGAGTGAATCCGAAATAGATTGTGAGCATGATGATGTAACTAAGGAATCAAATAATGATTCCTTTGATTTTAGTTTTTCTTGTTCCAAAACCTTAGAAAACAACGATGTCTTCATATCCCAGAGTAATGAAATGAGGCGCTTTTTTTCTTACTTGGATGTTTTATGTGATGGTGTTTATTGCATGCACAATATGTGCGAATGTAATGAGACGAATGAACTCCTGGATTCTATCATCTGCGCACTTATATTAATCCAAAGATCACATGGATTGGCACGGCTCTCGAAAGTTCGATTCATGACGACCTGGAAGCTTTGATCAAAGAGTGCATAGATGTGTTTGCATGGTCCTATGAGGATATGCCACGTATTGATCCAGCCATCGCCCAACATCAGATTCCGCTCTTCCACGACGTCAAACCAGTAAACCAGAAGGCCCATCGTCTCCAACCTAGTGGGCCTTGAAAGTAAAAGAGGAGGTTGAGAACCAGATTCAGGCTGGATTTCTAGAAGTGATTGAGTATCCTGAATATTTAGCCAACATAGTAGCAATTCCGAAGAAGAACGTGAAAGTAAGAATGTGTGTGGATTACCGAGACTTAAACAAGGCTTGCCCCAAGGATCTGTTCCCATTTCCACACATTGATCTTCTGGTGGATGTAACTGCCAGACATGTATTGTTATCCTTTATGGATGGATTCTCAAGGTACAATCAAGTGAAAATGGCACCGAAAGATAAGCATAAAATGTCCTTTCAGACAAAATGGGATACATTTTGTTACAAGGTCATGCCTTTTGGGTTAATCAATGCCAGAGCAACATATCAAAGGATGGCCACCACACTCTTAAATGACATGATTCACAAAGAAATCAATGTTTATGTTGATAACATGATCGAGAAGTCAGAGACTCGGGAATCCCATGTGGCCAATCTAAGAAAGTTCTTTGAGAGATGTCGGGAATTCGGCATGAGAATCAACCCCCCAAAATGTGTCTTTGGTGTTCAAGAAGGAAAGCTTTTGGGCTTCATGGTAAGCGAACGAGGTATAGAAATGGACCCTTCCAAGATCAAAGCTATCTAAGAAATGCTATTCCCCAAGAGTGAGAAGGAAGTCCGAAGCTTTCACGGGCGAATACAATTTGTCAGCCATTTTATTACTCAGGTCTCTAGAATTTGTGCACCCATCCATCGCCTACTTGAAAAGGGAGTTCCAATTGAATGGGATGATAGGTGCCAAGACGCCTTTGAGCAAATCAAGAGGTATTTGTCTAACCCCCCAGTACTCCAACCTCCCAGGCCAAAAAAACCCTTGTTGTTATATTTTCTTTGTGTTATGCCTAAAAACCAATCATTTGATGATTATATTACTTTTTGAGTCATGATATTTGATTAAGGTTTTAGTCCAAGGAACATGTCCATTTATCCAATTATATCTGGGTCGAATACTAGGACATATTTATAACCAAGAATATTTTATATTCTTAAAAGTCCCTAGTCGATTATCATTATGGATGGGTTGTAGTAATAAGTTAAGACTAGTGTATGTTGACAGTCATATGAGATATGAGATCTGCATACGGGTACAAGTTAGGGAACTTGTGGACTGGATCGACCCAACTTAGGAAAACCACATGGATCATTACATGTTGTCATTTGTGGTTCTTATAAGTGTTGTCCTTAGACTTGAGATCATCAAGGTTCCCAACATATGAGTCATGTTCTTTGATATTACTCTTGGTTGCTCGTAGCTGGGTGGACATTAGTGTTATTGTTAGGCACATGATACAATATGTAGTGGGATTTGTTTGGTCAAGATGAAATTTGTCTAGCCCACATAATGGGAAATATATCTGCTGGGCCCCTTGATAGAGTTGAACTATAAAATGCGTGGCCGTGCTCAAATTGATTGATATGGGATATCAATCGTTTTTGTTTTGGATAGTTAACTCGGTTTCAAGAAATCATAGATTAAACATATGCGAGAATGACACATTCCATGCTCGTGTTTGATCTTCATATTATAGGACAAAGAGACAAAGACACAATAATAATAAGGCTTGTTGAATTGGTAAGTATCTTGTCACTTGGGTAACAATGATGTGTTGCTAGACACCGCTCATTGTTTACAATTATAAATGTGTTTTTATAATTATTCCCAATGTGATTAGTGCCTATAGGGTCGCACACTTAGGACTGTTAATTTGAGACATGAGTCCAAAAGAGTTTGGATAAGTTATTGGACTGAGTTTTGGGTTATTAATATTAGCCCATTAAGCTTATTGTTAAGCCCGAAAACTACAACCCAAATATGATTAGGATTAATCAAGTACACCTAGGGTTTTATGTCTCTATATATATGAGATATATGCTTTTGTGATTTACATAACAAGTGTGGCTTCACATCACAAAGTTAGCAGACAGAGAGATTGTGAGGGCTCAATCCAAAGATCGTGTGACAGTTCCCGGAGATTGATAGTTCATGTGGATACCTTAGAGAAATCGAATACTTTGTCCGGTTTTAAACTGATTCAGCTCAATAGTTGAGAGAAAGATCTCGACCAAAATAGGTACTGAATCTCATCTATTCAATTTATCCCGTTTCACGTGGACCTTGTGATGGTTTCGGATTTGATTCTACTGCGTGTTAACTCCCTGTTTGTGTACCCGAAACCAAATAGTGGTAGCGAAGCTATTTGTGATACCATAAATCGAATTTGATTGTTTGTTTATATGTTCTGCTGTAAGTGACATAGTGTGATTGGTATGGTTTTTATAGATTAGTTTTGTCCAATTTTAATGATGTCGATTGGAATGTGATATCAATCAGAGTGCTTTTAGCAGTAAGTCGAAAGAGTTCGCAGAGAAAGATCGATTGCTATAAGATGCCAAACAAAGGGTGGAATTTGAATGTCAATTTCATGTAGAACACACAAGTCCCGGATGGCCAGGCAGTCATGTAGCATGGAAACCAGAACTCGGCGGTCATGTGTGAAAAACCACCAGGTCGTGGCGGACATCAACGAATGACCGCCGGCCATGGCGGTCAAGTGCACCCTGAAGTTAATTTTTCTCCCGTTTTCGATTCTAATTTGATTTTGCACAAACTGTACAGTACTAGCTCTGCGTAGCGCCTTATACTAAAATAATGTTGACACAATATTAGATATAATCATGAATTAAATGCTTGTTTTGTATGCTTTTGTGAAGCTTGGTGCATGGTTACTTCTATACAACGTTCTAAGGCTTGAGATTGTTTGTATAGTTTACAACCATGTCACATTACGTTGTTGTTGATTACATATGAAGCATGTTGACTATATATATGATATATAATGTGTTAGTTACATGCACATGTTGGTTGATCAAATTGTTTTATGTGGATAAAAGTAAAACCCCTCAGCATAGTATTAAGTTCTTATGTGTTGCCTTCCATTGATTAGCACTCATCTAGACTTAGATCAACACTTGGCAGGTTTGCTAAAGCAAAGTGCCAATGTTTGTCTTAGTAAGACGCGATGAGATAATTGTAATATCCAAACGGCTAGTCATGGTTTGGACTTAACTAAGTCATCTCAATAGGATTGGGGACTTAGAGGTAAGGAGTTGAGAAAATTCGATAAGAACGACTAGAACAAGAGTTATTCACTCAACTATGCAAGAGGTTGTCTACCTAAATAGCTATAGTATAAGTGATTAGCCAAAGCTAACTTATATTACTGCGAAATATGGATCTTGGCCCACTAGAATGCTTAAAGCAATTCGAAATAATACATGAGGGTTATTATTTCAGTGGAAGTATCATTTAATGAAATTCCTTGTTAAATGGTTTAACATATGCATGACTTTTATTATGTGTGATTTAAATTGTTGTAGAGTTATCATGGCACAAAGCACAAACACTGCATCACTGCGATCAACCCTTGAGAAGGAAAAGCTGAATGCAAACAACTTTCATAAGTGGCATCGAAATTTGAGGATTATCCTCAAGCAAGAAAAGAAGTTGCATGTTCTTGATGGGCCTATTCTTGATGAATCAGTTGCCAATGCTCCCCGTATGGAGAAAGATGCTTATAAGAAGCATACGGATGATGTATTGGATGTAGCCTACCTCATGTTGATTAGCATGGGATCTGAGCTTCAGAAGCAACATGAAAAGCTGGGTGCTTTCGATGTGATCGAACACATTAAGATGCTCTTTGAAGGGCAAGCTAGGGATGAGAGGTACGAGACCTCAAAGAAATTATTCCAATGCAAGATGGCTGAGTCGTTACCTTTTCAGCCTCATGTGCTCAAGATGATTGCATATATTGAGAGCCTTAAGGATCTGGATTTTCCCTTGCAGAGGAAGATGGTGGTTGATCTTGTCCTGCAATCGTTGCCAGATAGTTATAGTCAATTCGTCATGAACTTCAACATGAATTATCTTCATAAGACATTGAAAGAGTTGCTTAACAAGTTGGGAACTGCTGAGCAATAGATGAAGGCCAACAAAGGCGATAATGGCTTGATGGTTCAAAATGGCAAAGGGAAGGGAAAGGCTAAGTTCAACAAGAAGAAGAACTTGGCCAGAAAGTCCGGTTCATGTTCTTCATCTTCTTGTGCTGCACAAGCATTGAAACCCAAAGGTAGTTTTGCTAAGGCGGGACAGTGCTTCAATTGCAAGAAAACTGGTCATTGAGAGCGTAACTGCCGTAATTACCTTGAGGGGGTGAAGAAGCAAAAGGGAAGTAAGACTTCCACTTCAGGTATCTTTGTTATAGAAGCTAATATTTCTATTTGTACATCGTGGGTTTTATATACTGGATGTGGATCTCACATTTATGTAAATGTGCAGGTTCTGACAAAGAGTAGAAAATTAGCAAGAGGTGAAATGGACCTGCGTGTGGGAAATGGAGCAAGAGTTGCTGCATTAGCCGTAGGGACATATCGTTTATCATTACCTAGTGGTTTGATTTTAGAACTAAACAATTGCTATTATATGCCTACTATAAGTAGGAATTTGATTTCTATTTCTTTTGGCTATAGTTGCATACCATGATTATGAAATTTTGCAGATGGATGTCAAAACTGCTTTCCTTAGTGGAAATTTCTTAGAGGATGTGTATATGACACCACCTGAAGGTTTCGTCACTCCAAAAAATGCTGGCAAAGTATGCAAATTGCAGAGATTCATTTATGAGTTGAAGCAAACTTCTCGAAGTTGGAATCTTCATTTTGATGAAGTAATGAAACAGTTTGGTTTCATCAAGAATGAAGATGAGCCATGTGTTTACAAGAAGGTTAGTGGGAGCACCGTTATTTTTTTTGCTGTTATATGTGGATGACATTCTACTGATTAGAAATGATGTTCCAACACTACAGTCTGTAAAGACTAGGTTAAGGAAAAATTTCTCATTGAAGGGCTTGGGTGAAGCTGCCTATGTGTTAGATATAAAGATCTATAGAGATAGATCTAAAAGGCTTCTTGGCCTAAGTCAGAGTACATACATTGACAAAGTACTTAAAAGGTTAAGTATTCAAGATTCCAAGAAAAAATTCTTTCCCATGTCACATGGTATAACTCTCTCAAAGAATCATTGTCCTAGTACAACTAAGGAGAGAGAACGCACGAGTAAGATCCCAAACATAAAACTCAAGCTTGTCCTGCGTTTTGACCAAGGGAAAAGGGTTGACCGTGCCTAAGACCAAAACGACGTCATTTTGGTCCCGGCCGAAATCAACCCTAACCCTAAAGTATAAAAACTTCTCTTTTTCTCTCTCCCCTCTGTTTTTTTTTTCATTTCTTTCTTCCCAATTTCGACTGCCTTCTCCGCTCTCTCACACCCCACGATCTCTTCCATCCTCTCCCTATCTGTTTTCACTCAAAACTGCCGCACCTAACTTCTCTTTCTTCTCTTCTCATTTACTCCTTTGAAGCCGCTATTCCTGATGTGTCCCCATCGCGAGTTTTAGGGCGAGAAGGGTGAGGCGGGTCGCCTCGAGGTGTTGACGGAGAAGACGAGGCAATCGATGCCATGCTTGAGTCGCCACCATTCTTTCTCCTTCTCCCTTCGAATCGCTGGACACACACACAGTCACAGTGTTTTTTACCGCTGTTGCTATTTTTAGAGGGAAGACAGAGGGTGCGTGGAGGTTAGGAATTCGAGTCTTGGTTCAATCTCTGCACGTGGGAAGCCAATGAATGGCGTGTTTTTGCCGGTGAACACGAGTAAGTCTACTGCTCCCCTACTATCTTTTGAGTTCCACTACCCGATTCAACTCGGGTTGTTGCTGCGGTTGTGGGAACTAACCCAATTGGGTTTTGTTTCTTTTTGTGTGGGTCTATGATGGACTGATGGCGGATATGTTGATGGGTTGTGGACAGCGGATGCGGGCATATTGGTGGCAGAAGTAGGTTGTTGTATGCGCTGCAGTGACCGGTGGTGGTCTGGCCGATGATGGTTGGTGGTCATGAGTTTCCAAGGTTAAGGACAACGGGGTTGTTCACGCACAGTTAGGGTACTGGGCTCGGGTTTTGGTTTTGGATTTACATAATCAAATCAAACAGTGAGGGCTCGGGTGTTGTTCCAGCGAGCATCGAAGAATCGACATATAACAGAATGTCGAGGCTGAACGAGGCCTCATTTTCCGAGGCAATTAATATGGCTCAGAAGAGGACATATAAACCTTCGTATGCATTACTGCCTACAATACTCGGTTAATTGTCATGGTTTATAAACTGATAACATTTGCTTGGCATTGAATGTTGTATGTGTGTATGCCTGTGGATGTTGTTGGTTTCATAGTGTATCATGATGATGATATCATTGTCGTTGTGTTCCTGATTATGTGTGCCTGTGAGATGTACAATGCCTGCCAAGCATGAGTTGAATTATGAAATTGTGATCTCCCACCTTTCGGCAATCGATGGAGTCGACACCCAAGTTTTATTGGCCGTGGAAAAACTCAGGAAAAACCACAAGATGACTCGTTTATGCCCACAAAGCAACCAGATTTGCTAACCAAAGATGCCGGATCCAGGGGTTCGTCATAGATAGGAAGGTATTAGGCACCCTATCCATGTTTTGGCGAAATAATATGTAATTTAAGCGAGTTTATGTGTTTTGGTGCATGTGTGCATGTGTGTAAACCAGAATCCAGCATGCAATAATCATCAAATCGGCATGCATAAACAAAGAATCAAAAGAACAAGAGAGAAAAGAAAAGGTTAAAACATAATTTGGCTTGCGTCTCCACCACTAGAGACATCCTACGTACCCCGGTTGGGTTCAAAGCCCACGTAGTTCTTGGGTTCAAAGAAAACACTCAGGAAAACATGTTAGCATCATCAATGCATCAAATCAGCAGCAAGCAAGGCGATTTAGAATCGTAAAGAGTTTAGAACACTTACCTTGAGTTTCGCGACAGATACTTGTGTCGAATTCAAGGCCAATTATTATAAAGAAAACGTTCGTTTAAGACTCTATCGTCAACAGCAAAGTTGTAGATCCTCGACTTTGCTTTCCAGAGAGTCCAAGATCGCAGCAATCCGAGGTCTCGAACTCGAGATATGAATTAATTACCGAGACTGCACGCTGCAGGAGCCCCAACGCGGGTTGTTCGCGTTCTTGACCCCGGGATTGCAATTGATAGCTCCTATGCTCTTGAATTCGACTTCTTCTCTGAAAAGACAACTGAAAGAACACAACTAGAGCAATACCACATGAGGTTTGAGAGAGAAAAGCAATAAGAATTGAGAATTATAACTGAGAAAGAGTCTCCAAGCTTAATGTGCTTTAGGGTTTGTCTATAGAGAGTAAAATCGGGTCAATGAAGTATATTGCCACCTCTAAAACGACCTCTCCCCTCTTTTTAATTCCTAGAGGTCTATTTATAGTGCTCAATTCATCCCTAGGTCGGTTTGGAGCTCCTGGATTAAATAGGAATCAAAATCCTTGACTTGCACACCAAGTTGCAACTTTTCCTGTTTTCTGATCCAAAAATTGCATGCCAAATTCCGAGTTGAAGATGAACGAATTAGGCTTTGGGATCTTCTACAAGGTTCTAGATAATTCCTTTATCTTTCTTCCCATATAAGATTCTCTTGGATTGGACATTTCTAGCTCATGTTATCGCAATTACGGTGGGCTTTAGTCGGTGCTAGATTTCTGCACTGTTGGGCCGAGTCCAAATAATTACTACTCCTGATACACTTGGCCATATATCCATGGAAATCCTTATGAGTCTAGTTTCATATCCAACTTTTTTTACGTCAATCGGATTTCTAAATCTCCCGGAAGCGTTAATTAAGTGGGCAGTCCTCGTTGCAGGACAGTTTCGAAGTTGGGCCTTTCAACCGCCATAGCCCGGCGGTCATCACGACATGGCCGCCCGGGCATGGCGGTCATCCTCACATGTCCACCCGAGCTTTTTGGTCATCGCAAGATGTCCGCCGCATCCGGGTACTATTCACGTTCTTCCAAATTTGTCCGGGTTTGCCTTTAAATTCCGATTTCAATCCGATTCTTGTGCGGAAAGTCACGATTCTCTTTTCTCAATTCCTTAGCTTCCACTCTAAGCATTCAAATTATTCCACTTTTTTCCATAGGTGGACAAATTCGACTGTTCACAGATGCCCCTCGTTGATGAGGGTCTAAAAATTTAGGCACGAAACAACGCAAGAGAACACACAAATTTGGAAGAGAAATAAACGTGGATATGCTCTTGACAATGATGCCATGATGCTTGACAATTTTGCTTGAGAGTTTACCATTGGGGATGGATGATCAATACGATGATTAAGTGATAGATGCAGTGATAAGTCACGAAATTTATCATGCGAGAGATGCAAATGGCAAAACCATGTGAAACGATGCAATGGCTAATCAAGAAATAATGCGAGAATAAGGCGTTATGCGTAACGATGCAATAACAAAACCATGAGAAACGATGCAATGGCGAATCTCGAAAATGAGATATTAAGGTGTTATGTGTATCGATGCAATAACAAAACCATGCGAAACAATGCAAATGGGAAATCTTGAAGATGAGATATTAAGATGTTATGCGAAACGATGCAATAACAAAACCATGCGAAACGATGCAAATGGCAAATGAAGTTTGTTTTGATTATTCCACTTGGGAATAGGATTATTTGTTTAACCCTAAGGATAAAAGTCTCGATTTAGAATGGCGCGGAGCCTGGTTTTTGATGATTTGTTTCTTCCTTCTAGGCTATGGGTTAAAGCCTTACAACTAACGGTTTTAGGTGTTATCCCATGGTTTTAGGATTTTGATTTTCTCGGATTAGCGGTTTTAATCCTAGGCGTTGGTTTTAGCCTTACAACTAATGGTTTAAGCTGTCATCCTATGGTTTAGGATTTTTAGTTTTGGATTATTGGTTTTAATCCTAGGCGTTGGTTTTAGCCTTACAACTAACGGTTTTTGTTGTTATCCTATGGTTTAGGATTTTAATTTTGGGATTAGTGGTTTTAATCCTAGGCGATGGTTTTAGCCTTACAACTAATGGTTTTAGTTGTTATCCCATGGTTTAGGATTTTGATTTTGGGATTAGTGATTTTAATCCTAGGCATTGGTTTTAGCCTTACAACTAATGGTTTTAGTTGTTATCCCGTGGTTTAGGATTTTTAGTTTTGGATTATTGGTTTTAATCCTAGGCGTTGGTTTTAGCCTTACAACTAATGGTTTTAGTTGTTATCCTATGGTTTAGGATTTTGATTTTGGGATTAGTGGTTTTAATCCTAGGCGTTGGTTTTAGCCTTACAACTAATGGTTTTAGTTGTTATCCCATGGTTTAGGATTTTGATTTTGGGATTAGTGGTTTTAATCCTAGGCATTGGTTTTAGCCTTACAACTAATGGTTTTAGTTGTTATCCCGTGGTTTAGGATTTTTAGTTTTGGATTATTGGTTTTAATCCTAGGCGTTGGTTTTAGCCTTACAACTAATGGTTTTAGTTGTTATCCCATGGTTTAGGATTTTGATTTTGGGATTAGTGGTTTTAATCCTAGGCGTTGGTTTTAGCCTTACAACTAATGGATTTAGTTGTTATCCTATGGTTTAGGATTTTGATTAATGGTTTTAATCCTAGGCGTTGGTTTTAGCCTTACAACTAATGGTTTCCTTACAACTAATGGTTTAAGTTGTCATCCTATGGTTTAGGACTTTTAGTTTTGGATTATTGGTTTTAATCCTAGGCGTTGGTTTTAGCCTTACAACTAATGGTTTTAGTTGTTATCCTATGGTTTAGGATTTTGATTTTGGGATTTTTGGTTTTAATCCTAGGTGTTGGTTTTAGCCTTACAACTAATGGTTTTAGTTGTTATCCTATGGTTTAGGATTTTTAGTTTTGAGTAGCGAAAGTTGCTCAATTAAAGAGGTTCAAGTTTACCTTGCTCAAGGAATCCATGTCCTATATCTAGGTGAATGCATGGAAATGCTTCTAAGAATGATGCATGCTTGATTTTTTTACGCATGGGGATGATCCTATTCGCTAGATGAGATGGTCATTGGCAATGGCATGCTAATGCCCCTACTTTCTTTATGATGCATGCGGGTGCAAATGGGATAGCCCAAGAATGATGCATGTAAATGCGCATGAAAAAGGGGAGTGCCCCTACTCTAGATGATGAGTGTATCTTCTTTGTGATGCAAATGGATGCAAATGGGGATGCCCCTAAAATGATGCATGAATGACATGCGATTTTGCAAAACGATCGAGCCATAGCAAGTAAGTAGGAAAAGAGGCAAGCTCATTCCATCGAAAATGATATCTAATTTGAAGAAATTCTCAAGCTTGAAACAAAGGATATTTGACAACTATGAATGCATTCAAATTTTGACAAGGAACCCATGGGTGGGCATAACATTTCTCAATATAAATCCAAAATGGATGATGACTTGATTGTCCAAATAATTGTGACCGGATGCTTGAAAATTTCTCAACAGCGGTTAGCTACCATTCCTCGTGGCCTTAACTTTTGCCTAGGCTGCCCTTTCGGGTTTTCAACCTAGCAGGCTTGTTTTTGTTTTGTTTTGTTTTTTTGTTCAGATAGCAACCATGAGAGAGCCGAGCAAGGTGTGCTTGGAGCAATATCAGAGGGAGCCGAGGCCATTCAAGCATAATAAATCAGGTGCAATACTAGAGGAAGTCGAGGACCATTTGAAGCAAGTTGACTTTGGAGCAATCTCAGGAAAGCAAGTGGATGGAGAGAAAACCGGTAGGAGTTAATACCGAATCTTTGAAGCTTCTTGAACGTGTCATGACGGGTGGACATTTGAAGATGCGACAACCTTTGACCACTCGTCACCTTGTAGAGATATGCGCCCTATTCTTGTAAAGATATGTGTCCAATGAGGGAGATAATGATACTTTAAAGAATCCGAATAAATTTAGCATTTGAATGCCCTCGTGGTATAATTATCTTGAGATGCAAGAACAAAATCCAATCATGTCCATTGAACGAACCTAAGAATCAATTAGACCGGGCCCGTTATCGGGTTGCCTACGTACCCGTGAATATAGGGTGTGAGGTGCTTGGTTTGAAGTGATGATAGTGTTTCATGAAAGGCTTAAGGTGATGCGTTTTGTGGGATAGTGTTTCGTGGAGTGTTTGGGGATGAATACTTGTCCTTTTTTAGAAGCTTGTGGTAGTCGAATGTTTGTCTCATCAATTAAATCCGGCTAAATGAGTTGATACGTGGAGGTCACTCCCTCATATTTGATTTTTTTTTGTTCTTTTTTTTTTTTGGGCCCTTAGCAAGCTTGAAACAAGTGAAAGTGCAAACATTTTTAATGCATTTATCTTCTTGGATGTATTAAAAATGAGGTATTGCACTTATCATAGAAAAGTCTCTTGATAGAAATAAAATTTCTTAAGGATTCTTGAAAGAGGGTATGGTAATGGAAAGGAAGATAATGATAGCCTTAGAGGTTTCAAAGGGTTGACGGTGGGTAGATGCGCTTAAACAAAAACGAATAGGCTATCATAGACTCAAAAGAGTTATGCAAGGGATAACAATAAAGGGTAGGCTTTTTATTGGCTTGTTGGTTTAAACAAAGAATGCCCAAATCATCCATTATAAATTCGTTTTGAAAATTTATGAAAATTTGTTCTAGGACATATATGTTGACATCGAGTTTTTTTGAAAAACAGTGTTTAGAACACGTCGAAAAAGTTCCAAGTAACAAGTACTTAAACGAATTTGAAAAATAAGTCCCATAGGCAAAGGGTTGTAATGGGGCTTGGGTAAAGTTTGATCAAGAAAAAGATGTATAAGGATTCAAAGTTCAAAGATTCACTTAAGAAAGGAGTTTGATGAGTATTATCAAGAAAGTATAAAAATTTTTCAAAGTGCAAGTTTTGAAGTCGTCCATATTGTGATCATCAAAAGAATTCATCATGTTTCAAGCCTACTTGTTGGCGCACACGTTTTTTTTTTTTTAATTTTTTTCTTTTGAGGAATGTGACCTTGGATGTGATGTAGTTATAGGATGGCAGATGCATTTTAGAATGAGACAGATATTCAATTGGATAGTTTGGACAAGCACTTCAATTGATTGGGTAGTTTGGACAAGTATTCGAAATGGGTGAGGGACGGATTATATTCACGGGATCAGGTCTCCGTAGTTCGTTTGAAAAAATACCGTTTAGGGGTCTGTACTTTTTTTTGTCTCTTTTACGGGTCTGTACTCCTACTTTCTGTCCCTTTTAGGGGTCTCGGGCAGCCCCGCTGCTGACGTGGACTGCCCGGCCGGGGGTGCATTACACGTGGCTGGGAGTGATGCCTAGTATGCATAGTGGGTCCCACTTCCAATTTTTTCCCAAAAACAAAATTTCCAAATATTTTTAGAAGGATTTATTATTTCTTAAAGCATTTTATATATATATTTTCGTAACTATTATTTTTTAAAAAAACTCATTTCGTAATTTTGAAAAAAAAATGTATGCTTAGTCAACCGTTGGGCAAACAAGCTCAAACGTTTTTTTCTTAAAAATTTTTAAAAATATTTTTTATTTTCATAATTTTTTTAAAAAATATGTGAACTAATTTTTTGTGCTCTCAACCTACAGTTCAACGGTTTTTTCCAAATAATCTAAAAAACTTGTATTTCTTATTCAAATTTCCCCCTGATATTTATCATTGATTAAAAAAAAACACACGACACTGATAGAAAAAAAAGAAATAATTTGATCGGAAAAAAAAAAGAGATAAAGGTCAGGTGGGGATTTGGATATAAGACAATATAGTTTTTATCTATATCTCTCTTGGTTTCCATCTATTGGGTGGTTTTATATGTATATAATAATACCTTTTTGTGAAGCATGTTTAACTGCTCACAAAAGAAGTATTATTAAAATACAACAAAGAATGGAAGCAGGCAAGACCCGAGGCACAGCCACCATGCCCGACACCGCAGCCACCACCGACTGGGAACTTATGGTGGTCGACGACGAGCCCCTCAACCTGTCGTCGTCGCCGTCCCACTCCCTCATGCTGCCGGACTGGGAGTCAAGCCCGTCGCTGCCTTGGTCCTGGGAGCGGCTCACACTCCCACCGCCGGCTGGGTTTCCTCCTCATGTTCCGCCGGCTGGGTTTCCTCCTCGCCGAGCTCCTTATCCGCAAACCTCCTCTCCTCGTGCACGCTTCCTCCGAGTCCGGGCTGCTGCCGCTCAGCAGGCACCCTGCCGCCCAAAAAAACCCGACAAGCCACAACCAACGGGGGTCCACCAGCAGCGGCTGCGAGCAGCGCTGCCCTTCCTCTTTTGCCGCTCCTCACCGTCCACCTTCGCCCGAGAAGAGAGCAGCCACTCTGCTCCTATACCTGAGAGGACAACCGAGGAGCTCCGCCGCCCTGCACCTGCAGATCCGATCGGGCGAGTGAAGTCGATGGCTCCTCTGGGTAGCCACTCCTCACCTCTTGACATGGAGGAGCCCTTCACTGCCGCCCCTTGTCGCCCACCTTCTAGAGCAGCCACCTAACCGCCACCAGCAGCAGCCGCAGCAGGAGCCACGCCGGACCTCCAGTCCGATCGATTCAAGGCAGTCGGCTGCATCCTCTAAATAGGCCTGCTTACGATGCCCCCCTCTTGATGATGGAGGAGGGATGGCGTTGTTGTGTGGAGGGGAGGGGCATGTACAGTAGTGGTGGGGGGAGGGGGGAGGTAGAGGAAGCGACGACGGGAGAGTGGGAGGGCGTGAGTGAGAAGGGATGGAGAGGAACTGTTCTCCAGAGGAGATGTGGTTCAGACACTGGGGTTTGCGGTGGTGGTGGTGCTGCATTAATGGGTTTTGGTAGGGTATGGAGAAGGGAAAGAGTTGGGCAGGGGCGTGGGTTGGGTACTGGTAGTGTAGTGGCGTGGTGATTTTTCTTTCCATTTTTTACCAATTTTTTAAATAATTTAATAAATAAAACTTATATTAAAAAGTTGGAAATAATTTTTTACAATAAAAAATGCAAAATTGGGATCCACTTGACACGTAGACAATGCACACATCTCACGCGCTGCAATCTGACGAAAAAAGGATCGCGTGCTCTTCACCTTCGGGCCGGGCAGTCCACGTCAGCAGTAGGGCTGCCCGAGGCCCCTAAAAGGGACAGAAAGTAGGAGTACAGACCCGTATAAGAGACAAAAAAAAGTACAGACCCCTAAACGGTATTTTTGAAACATTACGGGCCCCATATATGCGATTTACCCTCGAAATGGGTGAGGGACGGATTATATTCACGGGATCAGGTCTCTGTAGTTCGTTTGAAAAAGGTTCCCGGATTGGGCCAATGAACTTTCATGAAGTTTGTGAAATGCACACATAAATGAGGGAATATATATTTGATTCTTGAAAATATTGAATAACACATTTATTCAAATGCTTAAAGATAAAGTGCGTCTAACGGGATTAAACCACTACTTTATTGAGTTTCGGACTCTAAAGGCAATAGGTCAATTTCTCTCTCAAGGACATGACCTCCGATCCTTCCATTGATTCTAATGTTTAGGTGCGATGAGGAGCCCTTCATTGTTCAAGTCCTAAATGGCATGGCGCAAACGGAAGCAATCCTCAACGTGATGGCTATTAACTTGGTGGAAATCGCAGTACTTGCCTTGGTCAAGAATCGGGTTCGGATTTGTTGGTGTCCCCAAAGGTTTCAGCAACCCGCCTTCTTGGCATATCTTGTACATTTTTCTCATCGACATTGACAATGGAGTGAACTTCATTTTTGTTCGAGGCACGAGCTCCTTCTTCGATGCTTCAAGCTCGGGGAGAGGGAGAGAGACATCACTAACTTGGGAAAGTACTATCATCTTGTGGTCAATCAAGTCTTGAATAGCATGACGCAAGCTTCCACAGTTGTCCACCGTATGTCCATAGGTTTGATGATACTCACAGTATTTGCTTTGATTGACCATGGAGTTTGCATAAGGTTTTGATTTTAGAGGCTTCAACGATCCATCCTTGATGCTCCTCTTGAACACTTCACCAATGGGAAATGGCATTAGCGTGAAGACTTTTTCCGCCGGAGGAATAAAATTCTTCCTTGGTGGCTCCAAATTGAGAGATGGAATAGCAACATTGGCAATGCTAGTTGGTTTGGCCCAAGATTAGGGAAGAGCGTCATTAGATACAAATCAACCTTTTGAGTTTCGTCTTCAAATACCTCGAGTTTCTTGCGTGTGGCTTCGTCGATTGGTGGCACTCTTGTGCTCTCCTCCTCGGAATGTCGTTCATTGATGCTCGACTTTATGTCCTCTTGCTTCCTTGATTTAAACATCAGGTCACCCCGATTCATGTTCTTGAATGCAAATTCCAAACGTTGCCCCTTGAAAGTTGATGAAAATTCCGAATTGTGGGATCCCTTGGCACCTTGCTCGCTAGCCCTGGGCACGTTCACAGTTTCGGTCAAAGTCTTCACCATCTCGTTCCAACTAAAGTAGATGTCACCCATGGTATCGTAGGGGCGCAAGTTTCACAGATTCAATGGTTGTTGAAAAATCCTAGATGCAAGCTTGAGTTTTTTTTGTTGTTTTGTTTTTGAAAACAAAGTGAAAAAGTGTGTGTGGTCGCCCACCTTTTCGGCAATCGATGGAGTCGCCACCCAAGTTTTATTGGTCGTGGAAAAACTCGGGAAAAAACCACAAGATGACTCGTTTATGCCCACAAAGCAACCAGATTTGCTAACCAAAGATGCCAGACTCGGGGGTTTGTCATAGATAGGTAGGCATTAGGCACCCCAACCATGCTTGGGCGAAATAATATGCAATTTAAGTGAATACTTGTGCTTTTGTGCGTGTGTGCGTGTGTGTAAACCAGAATCCAGAAGCAAACAGATAACAATTATATATATAAAATCGACATAAAAGAAAAGAAAAAGAAAAGAAACAATTTGGCTTGCGTCTCCACCACTAAAGACATCCTACGTACCCCGGTTGGGTTCAAAGCCCACGTAGTTCTTGGGTTAGAAACAACACTCAAGAAAGCATGTCAGTATCAGCAAATAATCCCAGATAAATCACAGAGAAATTCGAGATTAAAAAGAGAAGAAATTGAGTTACCACCAAGGGTGTGTTCTTCGTCGTTCTTCGCGTTTGATGTGTGTAGGGCGCCTCCAATCGCTTTCCACACCATAGCTCGACGTTTCTTTGCTTTGAAACTATTATTGAAACAACACTAGACAACACACCACGTGAAATCCAGCAGAGAAAAGGGAGAAATCGGATTGAGAGAGGAAAAGAGTAGAGTTTTCCCATGCAAAAAGCTTAATGGCTAATCCCCGCCCAAAAAGCTCCCAAAAGCCCCCACCAATTGTGTTATGAGGGTTCTATTTATAGTGTTCAGGTCCTCAGGGGTCGTGGTTTTGATCCTAGGGTCGAGATTAGAACCTTAAATCTGATGGCTAAAAGTAGGAGTCTATAAAAAAGGAAAAACAGAATTTTGGGCCGACCCTGGGGACCGATGACCGCCATTGCGGGCGGTCATGTCGCCATGACCGCCGGCAGTCGGCTATTTTTGCGTAGTTTTCCTAGTTTGACCGGATTTTGCCTATTTTGACTCTAATTCGATTCTTGCACGAAAAGTAACGATCCCTGGACCAGAAAAACTCCTTTTCTTGAGGGAAACTCTAGATTCTTCCCATCTAAACACAATTACTTAACCTTCACTCCAAGGATTAAGATTATTCCTCTTTTATTCAATAAAAAGGCAAAATAATAACTTAATTGGGCCTCTAATCCACCAAAAATCAGAGACAACTAAGTCAGAAAAATTGTGCTAAGCCTGGGCCTAATTATATGAATAGTCCATGAATTTATTTATTGGGTTTCTAAGCCACATAAGAGACAAAAAATTAATATAGATTACCTTGGGCTCAAAATCACAATAATCATCAAATAAAACAAATAGATGGCTAAATTTGAGTGTTCACAGATGCCCCTCGTTGGAGAGGGTCTAAGAATTTAGGCATGAACCAACGGAATAGAACACGCAAATTTAGAAGATAAATAATCACACATGGATATGCTGCCAAATGTGACAATGCTTCTTGAATGTTGACTCCACGGGGGAAATAATAATGAAATATGCCATGCGAGAGATGCAAATGACAAAACCATGCGCAACGATGCAATGGTTAATCTTGAAGCAAGACAATAAGTAATTATGCGTAACGATGCAAAAGATGTCAAAGCGTAACGATGTCGTGACGAGACCACGCGAAACGATGCAAATGGCCAAAATCATGCGAAACGATGCAATGATCAATTCTTGAAACAAGGTGTAAAGGGGTTATGCGTAACGATGCAAAAGATGTCAAAGCGTAACGATGCCATGACAAAACCATGCGTAATGATGCAAATGATGGGTTCTTGAAAATGTTATGCGAAACGATGCAACAACAAAGCCATGCGAAACGATGCAAATAGCAAAACCATGCGAAACGATGCAATGGTGAGTTCTTGAAATAAAACGTCACAGCGAAACGATGCAATGACAATGGTGAGTTCTTGCAGGCACAATTTGCGTGTTCTATTGCGTTGGGTCATGCCTAAATTTTTAGACCCTCTCTAACGAGGGGCATCTGTGAACACTCAAATTTAGCCATCTATTTGTTTTATTGGATGATTATTGTGATTTTGAGCCCAAGGTTAATCTATGTTAATTTTTGGTCTCTTATTTGGCTTAGAAACCCAATAAATAAATTCATGGATTATTCTTATAATTAGGCCCAGGCTTAGCACGATTTTTCTGACTTAGTTGCCTCTGATTTTCGTAGGATTAGAGGCCCAATTAAGTTAGTTTATTATTTAGCCTTTTTATTGAATAAAAGAGGAATAATCTTAATCCTTGGAGTGGAGGTTAAGTAATTGTGTTTTGATGGAAAGAATCTAGAGTTTCCCTCAAGAAAAGGAGTTTTTCTGGTACAGGGATCGTTACTTTTCGTGCAAAAATCGAATTGGAGTCAAAATAGGTAAAACCCGGTCAAACTTGGAAATACGCTCAAAAATAGCCGACTGGCCGGCGGTCATGGCGAGATGACCGCCACCTGCCGGCGGTCATCCCGACATGACCGCTAGCAGTGGCGGTCTTCGGTCCCCTGAGTCGGTTCAAAATTCATTTTTTGCTTTTTTTATGACCCCAACTTTTAGCCATCAGATTTAGGGTTTTAATATCGACCCCTGAGGCCCTGAGCACTATAAATAGAACCCTAATAACACAAGTTAGGGGATTTTAGCCATATTTTGATTCGGATTTTAGGGGACTTTTAGCCTTTAAGCTTTTTGCTTGGGAAAACTCTACTCTTTTCCTCTCTCAATCCTATTTCTCTCTTTTCTCTGCTGGATTTCACGTGGTGTGTTGTCTAGTGTTGTTTTAGTATTAGTTCCAGAGCCAATCAACGTGGAGTTGAGGAACCGAAAGCGATTAGAGGCGCATCAAATGCGAAGCACGCGAAGAACGGCGAAGAACACACCCTTGGTGGTAACTCGATTTCTTCTCTTTTTAATCTCGAATTTCTCTGGGGTTATTTGCTGATACTGACATGCTTTCTTGAGTGTTGTATCTAACCCAAGAACTACGTGGTCTTTGAACCCAACCGGGTTACGTAGGATGTCTCTAGTGGATGAGACCCATGCCAAATTGTTTCTTTTTTTTTTCTTTTCTTTTATGTCGATTTTATATATATAATTGTTGTTTGTTTGCTGCTGGATTCTGGTTTACACACATGCACACATGCACCAAAACACAAGTATTCACTTAAATTGCATATTATTTCGCCCAAGCATGGATGGGGTGCCTAATACCTTCCTATCTATGACGAACCCCCGAGTCCGGCGTCTTTGGTTAGCAAATCTGGTTGCTTTGTGGGCATAAACGAGTCATCTTGTGGTTTTTCCCGAGTTTTTCCACGGCCAATAAAACTTGGGTGGCGACTCCATCGATTGCCGAAAGGCCGACGATCACAGCTTGGCAACTCCACTGGGGAATTTTCGCTTGAGTTTTGTGTTTTGTTATGTGTCACTTGCATGCTTGCATTGATAATTGTGTGTTTAACCTCTACCTTAAGGGAGCACGATAGTCCCTGCCCACGGCATACCATCACTCATGGTGATCGTGGCATGCGTTTGTCCGTTACCCGCTGCGCGCTTAGATTGGGCACCTCGGCCTGCGACCTCACGCGGCACCACTCGTGTCACATGTGAGTAGGTTGAACCACCCATAGCAGCGGTTATTTGGCCCCCAACCAGCCTGCGTACCCATGCATGTAGTTGAACATAACCCTAGGGGTACTTGCCTTGTATGGAAATATGTTGTGTAATTATGCATGCCTTTCGTGGATCCAAATTAATTGTGCATTCATGTTTTCAAAATCAAAAACCCTAGTCAAAATTTTTAACTTGTTTTTCAAAATTTCCTTTAATTAAGAAGCTGATTTATATTTTTCTAAAAAATAATTTTTTCAAAAAAAACAAAAAAATCAAAAACAATCGTCAAAAAAACAAAAAAAATCGAAAATTCAGAAAAAAAATCTTTTGTGCCTAAATGTCATATTTTCAAATAAAAACTTTGGCTCCATGCTTTTCCCGTTTTTCAAGCATTCTTCTTTGTGCATTTGGATAAGTGTCAAATCGATGGACGATTTCTTATACGTGTGCGCTTACTATTACGACACCATGAGTGACGATACTATCCAAGTCGAGGACCCGACTGTGATGAAGGAGTTGATGGAGAAACTAAAGGGTGTTAGCATGACACATTTTCTCAGGGTATTAGAAGCCGCAAAGGGTGGTGATGGTACCCTAGCCCAATCTTCTAGGAAGGCCACTAGCAAAGCTGATGGTAAGCGGCCAATCATGATTGATGAAGACATGGAAACTCCTGCACCTCACCTAGAGGAGAAGGTTGACAAAATCGAGGTGATGCTCAAGGACCTCAAGAGGAAAGAGGATGACTACAACTTGGATCGTTTAGCTCTCTTCCCCGAAGCTCGATTACCCGATAAGTTCAAGATGCCCAATTTTGACAAATTCGATGGGACGGGTTGTTCACACACACATTTGAAGATCTATGTTCGCATTCTCTACCCCATGGGAATTGGTCCGGAATTGATGGCACAACTCTTACAACGCTCTTTAGGAGGGGCGGCACTACAATGGTACATGTCATTGGACGACAACCGTATTTCCAAGTGGGAGGATATTTGCAAGGAATTTGTGGAGCACTACATGTACAACATCACCGTTGATGTCACCAAGAGCGATCTCGAGACCACTAAGCAACAAGCTCAAGAAACTTTCTCCGAGTTCATTACTAGGTGGCGCAATACGGCATCCCGAATGGTGAAGCGCCCATCCGAGAAGGATCAAGTCCAAAAGGTGATTAAGAACTTGCAACCCATCTACTACGACTGCATGGTGAGCAACTACTATCCCAACTTCAAGGCTCTTATTGGCGCGCGAACTCAATTGGAGGATGCAATAACATCCGGAAAAATCAAGGTCAACAATGAGAACTCCTTTCAAAGAAAGAATTAAGGTACAAGCACCAATAAGAAGTCCGCGGACGTAAACAATGTCGAGTCAAATGCTCCCATTCAGCTAGGTAGCACTAACGGGCAATTCACTCAATTGTCCATGCCACTTAGCAAGGTCTTGAAAATATGTGTTGCAAAAAACGTGATAATGCCATTGGAGCCTCCTGCCACTCCTAATCTCAAGGGCGACCAAAGCAAGTATTGCAATTATCACCAATCCAAGGGGTATGGTACCGATGATTGTTTTTGCTTGCGCCAATTAGTGCAAGACTTGATTGATCAAGGGAAGATACTCCGCACGACGAAGCAGAACACCAAAACAAATCCTTTGCCTTCTCACAATGCAATTGGCGCCATCTTCGAGGAAGAATTGTCGGACAATTCTAAGCTTATTCACCCCATGGAGGAGGTAGCGTGCATGATGCTTATTAACTTGGACGATTATGTGGACTTTGAGGATGACGAACACCCTTTGTGAAGACTATGGCCTCGAACGTTTATTTGGAAGACCTGTGCTTGGAGGATGAAGTCGAGCACGAGAGAGATATGATCACCCCTATCCTAGAACCCTTGAAGCAATGGGAATGGAGCAAGCCACCTAGGCGCGTAGGCGATTTCGATGTCAAGTCCGAGTCTGAGTCTGAGTCCGTATTTTCTTTTGATAATAAAAATGACACCCATGTCGCCCTCCCGATTTTCAGAATGAGTCATTTAATACTTTTGAGGATGATAATGTTTTCCGTTTTTCAAAGAATAATATGAATCTTACATTCCCTTACATTGGTGCTTGTGATGATAATGTTATTTGCATGGATGATGTGCTTAATGACGATGAACTAAATAAATTCCATAATTGAAATCAACTTGGGAACTGAAATTGAACCTAAAATAACCAAAATAAGCGCTACACTACCCGGTAGTATTCAAGAAGAACTCCCCGCCTTGATCCGAGAATATGTCGATGTATTTGCATGGTCCTACAAAGATATGCCCAGAATCGACCCCGAGATTGCTCAACACCGTATCCCGACTTTTCCAAATGCCAAACCTGTTAAGCAAAAGACGCGTCGTCTTCAACCTCAATGGGCTCTCAAGGTAAAGGAAGAAGTGGAAAAGCAACTCCAAGCCGGCTTCTTAGAAGTAGTAGACTATCCTGAATGGTTAGCCAACATCGTCCCGGTACCGAAGAAGGATGGCAAGGTTCGCATGTGCGTTGACTATCGAGATTTGAACAAAGCATGCCCTAAGGACGAGTTTCCATTACCTCATATCGATTTGCTAGTTGATGCAACCGCGGGTCACGCACTCTTACCGTTCATGGATGAATTTTCTGGTTACAACCAAGTGCTCACGGCACCCGAGGATAAGCACAAGACGGCTTTTCGCACGGAATGGGGTACTTTTTGCTACAAGGTAATGCCTTTCGGACTCATCAATGCTGGCGCCACCTACCAACGAATGGCCACTACTCTCACTCATGACATGATGCACGACATAGTGGAGGTATATGTCGATGATATGATTGTCAAATCGCTAACCAATGAGCTACATGCACCAAATCTTCGGCGATTCTTCGAGAGATGTGGGAAATTCGGCATGAGGATCAATCCGCAAAAGTGTGTATTCGGTGTAAAGGCCGGTAAACTACTCAGTTTCATGGTCAGCGAAAGAGGAATCGAGGTCGACCCGAACAAGATCAAAGCAATTCAAGCGATGCCAATCCTGAGAACTGAGAAGGAGATCCGTGGCTTCCTTGGTCGTGTACAATACATAAGTAGGTTCATTGCACAATTATCGAGTATGTGCACGCCCATTCATCGTCTTTTGAAGAAAGGGGCATCCACCGAGTGGAATGACAATTGCCAACATGCTTTTGATCAAATCAAGGAGTACTTATCCAATCCTTCCGTGCTACAACCGCTGAGATCGGGTCAACCACTTCTGCTATATCTTACTGTGATTGACAATGCCATGGGTGCTATGCTCGCACAATATCTCCCTGATTCCCGAGTGGAAAACGCTATCTACCACTTGAGCAAGAAGATGACTGACTACGTAGCCAAGTACAACATGATTGAGAAAACTTGCGTCGCATTGACATGGGCTTGCAAGAAATTGAGACATTACTTTGTGACACATGAGGTGTTGCTTATCTCCCGTATGGATCCTATCAAGTATCTCCTAGAGAAACCAGTGCCAAGTAGCAAGACGGCTTGTTGGGTTGCTATCCTATCCCAATTCGACATTCGGTTTGTGTCTCAAAAGGCCATCAAAGTTAGCGCCATACCTGATTTCTTGGCCTCTCAACCGGTAACTCATGATGAAAGGTTCGAGCCTCAATTCCCCGATGAAGGTATCGTGACCATCACTATTCCTACATGGGAGATATACTTTGATGGAGCTGCGAATGGAAGTGGATTCGGTGCCGGGATTATCCTCATTTCACCCGACAGGGTTACTTACCCTTTATCTTGCAAACTCGAGTTTGAAGCTACGAACAACATAGCTGAATATGAAGCATGCACTATCGGGCTTGAAACCGCACTTAACCTTGGTATACGGCGCATCCGTGTGTTTGGAGACTCTGCTCTGGTCATTTCACAAGTCTTGGGTGAATGGAAGATCAAGGAGGACAAGCTTATGTCTTATCATGAATATTTATGAGGCCTTGCTGCCATGTTCGAGGAGATAGTTTTCTATTATGTCCCTAGGAGGAGTAATCAATTCGCTAATGCACTTGCCATGTTAGCATCTATGATTGGTATGCCTAGAAATGCCATTATCCTACCCATTAGGATCCTAAAGAATGCAGAGCCATCATTCCACCGAGGGACTAACACGCCAAAGCCTTGGTTCAAGAACCTAATCCACACTATCTGCATTGATCAAGAGACTATTATGGCAATCACTGTGGCCGAAACCAGTCAGCCCTCCTAAACCTTGAGCAACTTGAATGCCGAGGGCCAACATTGGTACACTGACATTTACAATCTATTATACGGTGGATCCTATCCTGAGCATGCAACTAGCAAAGAAAGAAAAACTCTAAAACGACTCGCCATTGGATATATCCTATGCGCTGGTAAGTTGTACAAGAGACATGCCAGTTGGGTTCATTTACTCTGTGTCAATACCAATGAAGCTCAAAGAATCATGTAAAAGGTGCATGGAGAAGATGAAGGTCCACACATGGGTGGGGACATGTTAGCTCGGAAAATCCTACGATTGGGTTACTATTGGTCCACTATGGATGCTGATTGTGCTAAACACAGTAAGTCTTGTCCTACATGTCAGGTGCACGCCAAGTTGCAACATCTTCCACCATCTTCTCTTACGCCACTGTCATTGCCTTGGCCATTCTCTACATGGGGTATTGACATCATTGGCAAGATCACTCCTAAGTCATCTAAAGGGCATGAGTACATCCTTGTGGCTATTGATTATTTCACCAAATGGGTTGAAGCCGAGTCCTTCGCTGTCCTCAATGCCAAGAAAGTTGCCAAGTTCATCCACAACAACATCATCTGCCGGTATGGTGTTCCCTTTGAGTTAATATCTGATAACGGTGTTCACTTCAAAGCCGATGTGGAAAGGTGATGCACCCGCTAAGCCATCAAGCATCACAAGTCATCGCCTTATCGACCTCAAACTAATGGTGCTGTGGAAGCTGCCAACAAGAACATCATGACAATCATCAAGAAGACTCTTTCTACACATCGAGAGTGGTCAGACAAGCTACCATTGGCATTATGGGGATACCGTACATCTATCCGTTCATCCACCGGTGCTACACCGTATTCACTTGTATTTGGCATGGAGACCGTGCTCCCTGTTGAACTTGAGGTCCAATCTCTAAGAGTGGCCCGTGAGAGCAATATTCCTGAGATGGAATGGGTTCAAGAACGCCTGGATCAACTCGCGCTACTCGATGTGAAGCGTTTGCAAGCTTTATACCATGTTCAAGGTTATCAAAGGCGTATGGCGTGCTCATTCAACAAAAGGGTTAAGTCTCGTGGACTAAAAGAAGGCGACCTAGTGCTTAAGGAGATATGGCAGCCGGTGCATTGTCAAGGAACCGGTCAATATGGATCAACTCAAGAAATACTATGTGTAGCGCTCAAAGCATTGTTCAAAGAACTACGTAGACCTGATTCTGTGTAAACACAACCCCCACACCCCATTCAATTCAAAAAAAACTATCAACAAATGTCAAGCACAGATACGTAGGAAGCCTGCAAAGGTCCATTCTATTATTATTATATCAAAATGAAAGTTCCCAAGTTGACTAAAAACTGAAATTTATTCGGTCTTATTGTTATTATGCATGCTCATAAATGAAAATAACATTCTTTATCATGAATCTCTAATGCCTAGGGCGTTTATGCCTCCAATTCTTGTCATTGTCTTCCTCTGACTCGTTATGTCCCACGGATTCAGCACTAGATGGCTTAGGATTGCCCATAATTTTCCTTCGCCTCGCGCGTAATACTTTCTCCAATGGTTCGGTAGTATCCTTTAGCCATTGCACATACCTCGGAATAGGTGGCTCCAATGCTTGCATCCCTACGCCAATCCAAGTCAAGAGAGTCCAACTCCTACTTATATATCCCACGAGTTTGCCATCCATCATCCCTTGGATAGGAGGTGTGATCATACAAGAAACTGGTTGAGCATGTCCAATCTGTCTCATAATCCGCGCCGTGTTGTAGTAAGTAGATTGCTTCATGCCGGGTAGTAGCACTACTTCATTGCCAAATATATCTCTCGCCATGCGGGTAACTTTCAGCTAATCACAATGCCACAATATGTCATGGGATGTCAAGTGGTGCATATAGGAGACCCACTCCTTCATAGTTGCGAAGTGTTGTAGTCGACGCCTTGTTGAGTACCCCGCCGACGTGTACTTTGATGATATCAGTTTTTCAATGATCTTGAGATGTTCATATCGCCACATTTGTAGAAGCAGTGGAGAGCCGCCAATCGGTACATTCAAGTCATCCGCAAGTGCATCTAGCGCATTAAGGGTCTCGCCCACTACAAGAGGAATAAGGCTATGCCCTTGGTATAGTTGCTTGACATATTCTCCAAGAATGATATGACCCATGCCGTCGCATGTCATCAATAGGAACTCACATATCATGACAAAAGATAGGACCCGTTTCCTCGTTTCTCTCCAGCTGCTTCCGAGCGTTTCATCTCCATCTCTGTGATACAAGGTGATTAAGGGCCCTAGGTTGATGTATTCCTTGTCTATCAAGAGAGCATCCCATCTTTCTTTGGATATTGCTAGATAGGAGCACACGCTCTTCACATATGGAGCATTATGTGATGTTGTGACTATCTTCCTATTCTTTGTCTCCCCAGTGAGCTGATCCTCGGTATCGCTTGTTGTTGCTCGAAGGAAGGCATCGAACTCCTCTACCATTGGGAAAAGCTCCATCATATCTTTTCCGAAGCGGAATACATAACTCTCTCTATCCCAGAACGTGGCTGCAGCTCTTATCAGCTCCGTTTGGACTTGCACAAGCCTCAGGCTAAACAACCTCTTCAAATCCAAGAAGTCGTATTGGATGTACTTCGGGATGCTCTTCATCCAAGCTTGCACTTTAGCATGAAAATTGTCACCCATGGTGTCCTAGCACTCGAATGTGTGTTCACAAGTGTTTTTACACTCCCCTAGAGGTCTTAGGTTCCTTTTATAGCGTTTAGAAGTCGGTTGGACCCTTCTCCCATCAAAATTCGGACTCCAAAACCGACTTGGAGTCGAAACAGGGGTGCATGACCGCCACCACCACGACATGACATCCCACAGCGTTGCCATGACCGCCCGCAACCTCTACATGACCGCCAGGAGCTCTCCCATGGCCGCCAGCACTGCCTTTGATGTTGTCCCTTCTCTTTGACACTTTATTCAATCCATACTTGAGAGTGTTTTGTTTTCAAGATTTTTTAAACTTGACTAGAGGGTTTCAAAAACCATTTCATGAGGGTTTGGCATCACCCTAAACTTTGTTTTAATCAATCCCCCATGGATCCACGATGGCAAAACATCTAAAATTTAAAGAACATGTAATGTTACGAACAGTTCAAGGCATTTACTCCTTCACGGAATTGCATCTAGTGCATGCTCTAGGCTCATCATAACATCTAAAATTTGCATCTATTGCATTGTTAGGATCGATATCCGTAATATACTTCAAGAATTAACCATTTGTATCGTTACGCGTGGTTTTGTCATTGCACCGTTTCGCATGGTTTTGCCATTTGCATCGTTTCGTATGGTTTCGTTATTGCATCGTTACGCATAACATCCTAATATCTCTCTTTCAAGAACTCACCATTGCATCATTTTGCATGGTTTTGCCATTTGCATCGTTTCGCATGGCTTTGTTGTTGCATCGTTTTGCATAACATTTTAAAGAACTCACCATTTGCATCGTTACGCGTGGTTTTGTCATGGCATCGTTACGCTTTGACATCTTTTACATCGTTGCGCATAACCCCTTTACACTTTGTTTTTCAAGAATTGATCATTGCATCGTTTCGCATGATTTTGTCCATTTGCATTGTTTCGCTTGGTCTCGTCACGGCATCATTACGCTTTGCCATCTTTTGCATCGTTACGCATAATCTCATATTGTCTTGCTTCAAGATTAACCATTGCATCGTTGCGCATGGTTTTGTCATTTGCATCCCTCGCATGGCATATTTCATTATTATTTCCCCCGTGGAGTCAACATTCAAGAAGCATTGTCACATTCGGCAGCATATCCCTGTGTGATTATTTCTCTTTTAAATTTGCGTGTTCTATTGCGTTGGTTCGTGCCTAAATTCTTAGACCCTCTCCAACGAGGGGCAACTGTGAACACTTAAATTTAGCCATCTATTTGTTTTATTGGATGATTATTATGATTTTGAGCCCATGGTTAATCTATGTTAATTTTTGATCTCTTATTTGGCTTAGAAACCCAATAAATAAATTCATGGATTATTCTTATAATTAGGCCCAGGCTTAGCACGATTTTTCTGACTTAGTTGTCTCTGATTTTCGTTGGATTAGAGGCCCAATTAAGTTAGTTTATTATTTTGCCTTTTTATTTAATAAAAGAGGAATAATCTTAATCCTTGGAGTGGAGGTTAAGTAGTTGTGTTTTGATGGAAAGAATCTAGAGTTTCCCTCAAGAAAAAGAGTTTTTCTGGTCCAGGGATCGTTACTTTTCGTGCAAAAATCGAATTGGAGTCAAAATAGGTAAAACCCGGTCAAACTTGGAAATACGCTGAAAAATAGCCGACTGGCCGGCGGTCTTGGCGACATGACCGCCACCAGTTGGCGGTCATGGACACATGACCGCCACCTGCCGGCGGTCATCCCGACATGACTGCCAGCAGTGGCGGTCATCGGTCCCCTGAGTCGGTTCAAAATTCGTTTTTTGCCTTTTTTATGACCCCAACTTTTAGCCATCAGATTTAGGGTTTTAATCTCGACCCTAGGATCAAAACCACGACCCCTGAGGCCCTGAGCACTATAAATAAAACCCTCATAACACAAGTTAGGGGATTTTAGCCGGATTTTGATTCGGATTTTAGGGGACTTTTAGCCATTAAGCTTTTTGCTTGGGAAAACTCTACTCTTTTCCTCTCTCAATCTGATTTCTCTCTTTTCTCTACTGGATTTCACGTGGTGTGTTGTCTAGTGTTGTTTCAGTATTAGTTCCAGAGCCAATCAACATGGAGTTGAGGAACGGAAAGCGATTGGAGGGGCATCAAACGCGAAGCACGCGAAGAACAACGAAGAACACACCCTTGGTGGTAACTCGATTTCTTCTCTTTTTAATCTCGAATTTCTCTGCGATTTCTCAGGGATTATTTGTTCATATTGAATTTTCCTGAGTGTTGTTTCTAACCCAAGAACTACGTGGGCTTTGAACCCAACCGGGGTACGTAAGATTTCTCTAGTGGATGAGACGCAAGCCAAATTGTTTCTTTTCTTTTTCTTTTCTATTATGTCGGTTTTATATATATAATTGTTGTTTGTTTGCTGTTGGATTCTGGTTTACACACACGCACACATGCACCAAAACACAAGTATTCGCTTAAATTGCATATTATTTCGCCCAAGCATGGATGGGGTGCCTAATACCTTCCTATCTATGACGAACCCCCGAGTCCGGCGTCTTTGGTTAGCAAATCTGGTTGCTTTGTGGGCATAAACGAGTCTTCTTGTGGTTTTTCCTGAGTTTTTCCACGGCCAATAAAACTTGGGTGGCGACTCCATCGATTGCCGAGAGGCTGGCGATCACAGACACACATGCGGACCTTGCCGTCCTTCTTCGGTACCGGGACGATGTTGGCTAACCATTCAGGATATTCTATTACTTCTAAGAAGCCGGCTTGGAGTTGCTTTTCCATTTCTTCCTTTACCTTGAGTGCCCATTGAGGTTGAAGATGACGCGCCTTTTGCTTAACAGGTTTGGCATTTGGAAAAATCGGGTTTCGGTGTTAAGCAGTCTCGGGGTCGATACCGGGCATATCTTTGTAGGACCATGCAAATACATCCACATGTTCTCGGATCAAGGCGGAGAGTTCATCTTGAATACTATCGGGTAGTGTAGCACTTATTTTGGTTATTTTAGGTTCAATTTCAGTTCCAAAGTTGATTTCAATTGATTCACCCTCATTAGATTGAGAAAGTGTAGGTGATTCATGGAATTTATTTAGTTCATCGTCATTAAGCACATCATCCATGCAAATAACATTATCATCACAAACACCAATGTAAGGGAATGTAAGCTTCACATTATTCTTTGAAAAACGGAAAACATTATCATCCTCAAAAGTATTGTCAAAAGAAAATGCAGACTCAGACTCAGACTCAGACTCAGACTCGACATTGAAATCGCCTATGCGCCTAGGTGGCTTGCTCCATTCCCATTGCTTCAAGGGTTCTACGGTTGGGGTGATCATGTCTCTCTCGTGCTTGACTTCGTGCTCCAAGCCCATGTCTCCAAATAAACCTTCGAGGCCATAATCTTCACATTCTCCATCTTGAGGAGGTGCTGGAATTTCCATGTCTTCATCAATCATGATTGGCCGCTTACCATCGGCTTTGCTAGTGGCCTTCCTAGAAGATTGGGCTACGGTAACATCACCACCCTTTGCGGCTTATAATACCCTAAGAAAATGTGTCATGCTAACACCCTTTAGCTTCTCCATCAACTCCTTCATCGCAGTCGGGTCGTCGACTTGGATAGTATCGTCACTCATGTCCTAAGGGTAAACGCGCATGTATAAGGAACCGTCCATCGATTTGACACTTATTCAAACGCACAAGGGAGAATGTATGAAAAACGGGAAAATCATGGAGCCGAAGTTTTTATTTGAAACCATGACATTTAGGCACAAAAGGATTTTTTTTTGAATTTTCATTTTTTTTGTTTTTTTGACATTTTTTTATTTTTTTGTTTTTGTTTTTTTGAAAAAAATTATTTTTTAGAAAAATATAAATCAGCTCCTTAATTAATTTTGAAAAAGGAAATTTTGAAAAACAAGTTAAAAATTTCGACTAGGGTTTTGTGTTTTTGGAAAACTTGAATGCACAATTAAATTGGATACACGAAAGGCAAGCATAATTACACAGCATATTTCCATACAAGGCAAGTACCCCTAGGGTTACGTTCAACTACATGCAAGGGTATGCAGGCTGGTTGGGGGCCAAATAACCGTAGCTATGGGTGTTTCAGCCTACTCATATGTGACACGAGTGGTGCCGCGTGAGGTCGCAGGCCGAGGTGCCCAATCTAAGCGCGCGGCGGGTAACGGGCAATCGCAATCCACGATCACCAGGAGTGATGGTATGCCATGGGCAAGGACTGTAGCGCCCCCTTAAGGTAGAGGTTAAACACACAATTATCAATGCAAGCATTCAAGTGACACATAACAAAACACAAAATTCAAGCGAAAATTGCAAATTATTTCTTAAACCCACGATATCCCCAGCGGAGTAGCCAAACTGTGGTCGCCCACCTTTTCGGCAATCGATGGAGTCGCCACACAAGTTTTATTGGCCGTGGAAAAACTCGGGAAAAACCACAAGATGACTCGTTTATGCCCACAAAGCAACCAGATTTGCTAACCAAAGACGCCGGACTCGGGGGTTCATCATAGATAGGAAGGTATTAGGCACCCCATCCACGCTTGGGCGAAATAATATGCAATTTAAGCGAATATTTGTGCTTTGGTGCGTGTGTGTAAACCAGAATCCAGTAGCAAACAGACAACAATTATATATATAAAATCGACATAAAAGAAAAGAAAAAGAAAAGAAACAATTTGGGTTGCGTCCCCACCACTAGAGACATCCTACCCGGTTGGGTTCAAAGCCCTCGTAGTTCTTGGGTTAGAAAAAACACTCAAGAAAACATGTCTGTATCAGCAAATAATCCCAGAAAAATCACAGAGAAATTCGAGATTAAAAAGAGAAGAAATCGAGTTACCACCAAGGGTGTGTTCTTCGTCGTTCTTCGCGTTTTTCACGTTTGATGTGTGTAGGGCGCCTCCAATCGCTTTCCACACCTTAGCTCCACGTTTCTTGGCTCTGGAACTAATACTGAAACAACTCTAGACAACACACCACGTGAAATCTAGCAGAGAAAAGAGAGAAATCGGATTGATAGAGGAAAAGAGTAGAGTTTTCCCAAGCAAAAAGCTTGGTGGCTAATCCCCGCCCAAAAAGCTCCCAAAAGCCCCCACCAATTGTGTTATGAGGGTTCTATTTATAGTGTTCAGGGCCTTAGGGTTTGTGGTTTTGATCCTAGGGTCGAGATTAGAACCCTAAATCTGATGGCTAAAAGTTAGAGTCCATAAAAAAGGAAAAACAGAATTTTGGGCCGACCCTGGGGACCGATGACCGCCATTGCGGGCGGCCATGTCGCCATGACCGCCGGCAGGTGGCATCATCAGCCCATGACCGCCGGCTGGTGGCATCATCAGCCCATGACCGCCGGCTGGTGGCAGTCATGTCGCCATGACCGCCGGCCAGTCGGCTATTTTTGCGCAGTTTTCCTAGTTTGACCGGATTTTGCCTATTTTGACTCTAATTCGATTCTTGCACGAAAAGTAACGATCCCTGGACCAGAAAAAACTCCTTTTCTTGAGGGAAACTCTAGATTCTTACCATCTAAACACAATTACTTAACCTTCACTCCAAGGATTAAGATTATTCCTCTTTTATTCAATAAAAAGGCAAAATAATAACTTAATTGGGCCTCTAATCCAACGAAAATCAGAGACAACTAAGTCAGAAAAATCGTGCTAAGCCTGGGCCTAATTATATGAATAGTCCATGAATTTATTTATTGGGTTTCTAAGCCACATAAGAGACCAAAAATTAATATAGATTAACCTTGGGCTCAAAATCACAATAATCATCCAATAAAACAAATAGATGGCTAAATTTGAGTGTTCAAAGTATGATAAAGAGTTGTGATGGAACAAACTCGCAAAATATTTTTTTTTTTTGTTTTTGAAATTTTTTGATTTTTTTTTGTTTTTGAATTTTTTTTTTGAATTTTTCGATTTTTTTGAAAATAAATAATGAAGAAAAAAGTTTTTTTGTAAAAAAAAGAACTACTTTGTCTTGAAATTTGTTTTGTTTTGAAAATATGCAGTATGATATGACGTTAATGATGATTAATGCATGCAAACAAGAATTCCCAAAGCAAACAAGACATAAACACTCACATAGCATAGGCATTGCAACAACAACAATCCATCATCAAAATTTCAGCACAATATTGTTTATAAACATGAAATGCTAGGGTATGCAGGTTGGTTGGGGGCCAAATAACCGCTGCTATGGGTGTTTCAGCCTACTCACATGTGACACGAGTGGTGCCGCGTGAGGTCGAAGGCCAAGGTGCCCAGTCTAAGCACGCGGCGGGTAACGAACAACTCGCATGTCATGATCACCATGAGTGATGGTATGCCATGGGCAAGGACTCGTCGCCCTCCCCTAAGGTAGAGGTTAAACACACAATAATCATGAATGCAAGCATGCAAGTGGCACAAAACAAAACACAAAACTCAAGCGAAAATTGCACATTATTTCTTAAACCCACTACTTCCCCAGCGGAGTCGCCAAACTGTGATCACCCACCTTTCGGCAATCGATGGAGTCGCCACCCAAGTTTTATTGGCCATGGAAAAACTCAAGAAAAACCACAAGATGACTCGTTTATGCCCACAAAGCAACCAGATTTGCTAACCAAAGATGCCGGACCCGGGGGTTCGTCATAGATAGGAAGGTATTAGGCACCTTATCCATGTTTGATCGAAATAATATGCAATTTAAGCGAGTTTATGTATTTTGGTGCATGTGTGCGTGTGTGTAAACCAGAATCCAGCAAGCAATAATCATCAAATCAGCATGCATAAACAAAGAATCAAAAGAACAAGAGAGAAAAGAAAAGGTTAAAACATAATTTGGCTTGCGCCTCCACCACTAGAGACATCCTACGTACCCCGGTTGGGTTCAAAAAAAGCACTCAGGAAAACATGTTAGCATCATCATAGCATCAAATCAGCAGCAAGCTAGGCGATTTAGAATCGTAAAGAGTTTAGAACACTTACCTTGAGTTTCAGGACAGAAACTTGTGTCGAATTCAAGGCCAATTATTATAAAGAAAACGTTCTCTTCAGACTCTGTCGTCAACATCAAAGTTGTAGATCCTTGACTTAGCTTTCTAGAGAGTCCAAGATCGTAGCAATTCAAGGTCTAGAACTCGAAATATGAATTAATTACCAAGACTACACGCTGCAGGAGCCCCAACGCGGGTTGTTCGCGTTCTTGACCCCGGGATTGCAATTGATAGCTCCTATGCTCTTTAATTCGACTTATTCTCTGTAAAGACAACTGAAAGAACACAACTAGAGCAATACCACGTGAGATCTGAGAGAGAAAAGCAATAAGAATTGAGAATTATAACTGAGAAAGAGTCTCCAAGCATAATGCGCTTTAGGGTTTGTGTATAGAGAGTAAAATCGGGTCAATGAAGTATATTGCCACCTCTAAAACGACCTCTCCCCTCTCTGGCAACCCTAGAGGTCTATTTATAGTGCTCAATTCATCCCTAGGTCAGTTTGGAGCTCCTGGATTAAATAGGAATCAAAATCCTTGACTTCCACACCAAGTTGCAACTTTTCCTGTTTTCTGATCCGAAATTTGCATGCCAAATTCCAAGTTGAAGATGAACAATTTAGGCTCTGGGATCTTCTACAAGGTTCTACATAATTCCTTTATATTTCTGCCCATATAAGGTTCTCCTGGATTGGACTTTTCTAGCTCAAGTTATCGCAATTACGGTGGGCTTAAGTCGGTGCTAGATTTCTGCACTGTTGGGCCGACTTCAAATAATTACTGCTCCTAATCCACTTGGCCAAAAATTACAAATTGTATATCCATGGAAAGCCATATGAGTCTATTTTCATATCCAACTATTTTTACATCTGTCGGATTTCTAAATCTCCCGGAATTGTCAATTAAGTGGGCAGTGCTCGTTGCTGGACAGTTGCAAAGCTGGGCCATTCAACTGCCATAGCCCAGCGGTCATCCCGACATGGCCGCCCGGGCATGGCGGTCATCCTCACATGTCCGCCCGAGCTTGGCAGTCATCGCAAGATATCCGCCGCATCCGGATACTGTTCACGCTCTTCCAAATTTGTCCGGCTTTGCCTTTAAATTCCAATTTCAATCCGATTCTTGTGCGGAAAGTCATGATTCTCTTCTCTCAATTCCTTAGCTTCCACTCTAAGCATTCAAATTATTCCTCTTTTTTCCATAGGTGGCTAAATTTGGGTGTTCACAGAAATACTAAATTACTCCTCTGCAACTTGCGATGTGGCGGCGGCGGTTGGAAGAAAGGGAGACGAAGGAGAGAGGGAGACGAGAGGGAGGAGGAAAAGAGGGAAAGAAGAGAGGAAGGAAGAAGAAGAGAGGAAAACGAGAGGAAGGAGGGAAGAGAAGAACGAAGGAGGAAGAAGAGAAGGGGTGCGGCGGCCGGTTGGAGAAGAAGAGAAAAGAAATAAGGAAGAAGAAGAGAAGAAAAGAAAAGATAAATGGTGTGTGGCCGGCTAGGGTTGGCCACCCTAGTGGACGACCCGTCGTCCGCTAGGCGCGGTCAACCCCCCCGGTCAAC